>JAMKQA010022832.1:0-18809 GCA_024699735.1 Posidonia australis
CGACGAGCAAGAAGAAGATTTGGCAAGTGATGATGAGGATGATTTCGAGGAGTATAGACATCGTCGTCGCTCCATCCATGCATCATCCTCAAAAGGTAAAGGAAAGCAAGTTGGTTCCCGAAGAAAGTGATATGTAATATATTGTTTTGCCTTATATTGTATTCATCGACTTGTATTAAGATATTTCAGTGTTGTATTAGCTACATTTTTTGTAAAAACTTTGAATGTGTAAAATCTTATATTGTATAATCAAATGAATTTTTTTTTTTTATGAAATCTATATATGTGTACGAATAATTTACTTGTGAATGTATTTCAATGTCATTTTACCAGGTATTTGAATGTCAATTCTATAATATATTGTTTTTTTTACTACCCAATATTAGCGAGGACATTTCCTCGCAAAAATATTGATATTTAGCGAGCACTTAGCGAGCAATTTGCGAGGAAATGTCCTTGCTAAAACTGCTACGATGATACAATCTCATTATATTTAGCGAGCACTTAATCGAGGATATGGCGAGGACATTACGAGGAAATATTTCCTCGTAATATCCTCACCAACTTTACACGAGCACATTACGAGGATATATCCTCTCGCAGTATTGATTTAACGAGTTACATAGCTACGAGGATAATTATTCCTCGCAAAGTCCTCATTAAACTATCTAGCGAGGACTTTGCGAGGAGTATTGTCCTCACTAAATGTCGATTTTCTTGTAGTGTTACAATGCAAATGAAAAGAAAGTACAATGCATATGATGCGATTTATATGATGTGTGGATGTAGTAACTTAAAATACTGGAATGCTAAAGTAAGAAACATAGAGATGCATGGCCCACAGTGGAATGTTTTGCAAGGCTCAGGAGTGGCTGACGATTAATGGTAGTACTTTTCCAGTTAGGAGGCATTGATGGGCTCTGACTGCTCCCCATGATCCATACCTTGGAGAATGACTACACCCCAGATAGGACTTCTATCACAATGAATGTCCACACCAATTGGGCCCATCTACACCATCATCTTCCTCTCCATAAACAATGAGCTGAAATAGAATTTCTTGCTCAAAGGTTCGATCTATGATATCAACTGAGAGAATTTCTTCTAATATTGTCCCCTGGTGGAGCTTCATAACGGTCACAGTAATTTTTTATTCTTGTAGTTGCAATGTGCGACCTCTTCTGCCATATGATTGCCTAGGCCAACTGCAAATTTGGGGCTCCCTATTTCTGAGGTTGATGCATCTCTATAACATTTTATGATTTTTTGGGATTTTCAGTTTTTTTTTTTGTGTTTTCGGGGTTTTTTTATTTTTTTTGCATTTTTCATAAAATTTACAAGGGGTGTTGCATGCTGGCGGCTGTCTTGCTGTTGACTGATAAGATTGCTACCGCTTGTACTGCTCTCTGAGCCTAGCTCAGGTTTTTCTTTTTTGCCCCTCACCCCTGAGGTGAGCCTTGAGTTGCCAATACTAGCTAGACCCGCCTATCGGCTGATAGGAGATTAACTCCATTGGTCTAGCGAAAACTTTCTCTGATTCTTGGAGGACCATAATTGAAGCTTGGTCCTAGGGTGGTACTAGTGATTCTGGTTGCGATTTAGAGACAACTTTTTTTCCCTTCCTAACTTTATTGTGCTCTGTTAAGTCTTCCACAAGCACTTCCAACTGCTCTTGGAACAGAATATCAAAATCTCCAACTATGTCATCTGTCAGGCTCTCTGATTCTACCTTCTGAACAAGATCTTGTACTATTGTCGTCTGACGCATTGTCGACTATTCTGACTCTGACAGCACTGTACAACTCTAGAACTACTCACAGGTCTGCTCAATAATCCGCTCTAACTCAGAATGATCATTCTCTGGATAAAATTCTTTTGGATAAATCCAAACTACTGGTGACTGTGACACTATGACTATGAACGGACTCTGGTTTGGATTCAAGACGCTTGCACTAGTGAAATTACTCAAATCACGGGAAATGATCATCTTTGGGGACTTACAGGAGCGCAGGGATCTCTTCCACAAGTACTGACGCTCGTATCCCAATCCTTCGTGCTCTCTCCATTCTTTCACCTTAATCGATTCGGCGATTCCTTGGCTGTATCGCCCATGGGGAGTTCCTTTCTCATTTCTCCCCTTGCGACGCAAGTTTTCGACCATCAAACGGGGATCACTACAAATGGCCAAATGGCTGACGCGCTTGATGGGCGGAATGAAATTAACCAACTTGAACCGATTGACCCGGTACAGAATAGCAAAGGGTTTGGGATCGAACTGGACGGTCATTGGAGCTACAACAGAGACGGCCTCAGCCTTCTCTAGATCTTCCACCATGACAACAACAACGTTATCGTCCCAGTAGAACTTGATCATGCAGTGGGGAGTTGAGGGAATGATGTGATGCTTGTGAAGCCAAGGGCGTCCAAGCAAGAGATTAAAAGAGGATTTGATGTCAACAACGTCGAATTCTACGTCGAAGCGGGCTGGACCAATGATCAAAGGGATAGCCAGGATCCCATGTGCATCATGGTGCATATTATCAAAGGCTGTCATCCCTTTCACGGCTGGTATTACATCTTTGGACTTGAATCCAATTGCACTTGCTATACGTACGGGGCAAACATTTAAACCTGCTCCGTTATCTACCAACGTGAGAGGGATACAAAAGCTCCGGTATTGCACAGTGATGAACATGGGGGAAGTTATGATTGGTTCCTGATGGTGGCAACTCCTTGCTCGAAAAGGAGATAACTTGTGGCACCGTTATCATACCCACCATACTTTCAAGGGTAGCTAGTTCAATGGTTAGCGACACATGGGTTGCTTGGAAGACTCTAAGGAAGGCTTCCTTGTGCTCGGCTGAGGTGTTGATTAGGTCCCAAATAGAAATGTCAGCTTTAACTTTCTTAAGCTGAGCGGTTATGTCTACTGAGGGTTGGTCATTTCTGGTGGGAATGGGTGGAGCTACTCTTGATGCGGGTGGTTGTGCTTGCAATTGGAGAGGAACTGGTGCTACAGGTACTGGAGGTCTAGATGGTTGGGCTTGCAGCTGGGTGGGGTTGGGTCTGGATGTTGGAGGTCTGTACACCCTACCCGACCGTGTTACCTCTGCACACATTTCTGTGGCATAATTGTATGGAACATGATGTGTGTCATGAGTAATGGTGATGACAACTGGGGGACAGGCTGCTAGCTGTACAGGCATGGCTAGAGGATAAGAAACTTAGTAACTCTGAGGTGCTGGTGACTAGATTGGCCTAGATTGTGGCCATGCTTGTAAACAAATTGGTGCAGGTGGTTGGGGGTATACGATGGGCGGTGCCACAGTGTACTCCGACATAATAGTAGAACGAATCATATTGACTGACTCCTCTGAATTACTGAGGAAACACCAATATAATTGGTGGGGAAAAAGGGATGATACATCATGAATAAGATCAGTAGGACAAATAGAAGATGAGACAGAATCAAGAGGAAAGACAAAAGTGACTCCCGAGGGACCTGATGCTCCCAGGGCTGAATGCTGTGGTAAAGGCTAGCTAAGTATATTGGGATGTGCTGGGGGTGCTTGTGCAGCTGCTGTTGTGGGTGTTGGGCCTACCACCTGCGTGCTAATAACGATGACCTTTTCGTCAATCAAGTCCTGGATTGCGTTCCTTAGTGTGAGACGATTATCCGTCGAGTGTCCTGCGATCCGATGGAAATTGCAGAATGCATTTGCATTATACCAAGCAGGGAGCGGACTTGGTGGCGAGTGAATCTCAGGCAGCCTCAAAAGGGATGCAACTTTTTGGAATACCATGCTCAATGGCTCCACCAATGGAGTATAGTGGTGCCTGTCACGGCATTGTCACTTCGGCTTTGGATGTGCCAAAGGCGTGTGCATCCTAATCGATGGAGTAGGGTAAATTAGAGTGGCAGTGGGAGTGATGTGTGATGCATGAGGTGCTCTAGGTGTGGGTACGGGTGCATAAACTACTTGACACTGAGGAGGAGAATGGATATTTGCCGGTGCAGCTGGGGATCTAATATAAGAGACTGTATTCTTAAAGGGATCCCACCTCTTGGGAGAATTGGCATTATAGTTATTGTTGTTGTTGTTGCTGCTGGTGCCACTATGTGAGGAAGTGGCTTGTTTAGCAAATGCAGAGAGTGTCGGAAAGCTGTCACCGTGCAATGAACTCTCAACATGGACACTCGGCCGAAGCAGAGCTGAAAAGGTGGTAACTAGCTGTATACTGAGTAGAGTCCCGACAGCTGGCTGTGCTCCTTGAATCACAATCTCAATAGACTCCTTGACGAAGGGTCGATCTTTGACCTGCAGAGCCAAGGATCTCCATCGTCCGACATACTCCCTAAATGTTCCTTAGGGCCTCTGCTTAACTACGACCAAGTCCTCGTGCTTCAAGACTAGGTCCAAGGTGAAGGAATACTATTCAAGGAACGCTTGTGTGAGGTCGTCCGAAGTCTTGACGGTGGCCTTGTCGAGGGAAGTGAATCATTTCAACGCGGGCCCCGTTAGACTCTTCTGGAATAGGCAGATGAGTAACCTTTCATCAGTTTGAAACTAGGCGAGGTCTCCGTAATAAGCTTTGAGGTGTGAGATTGAGCAGCCTCTACTATTGTATTTCTTGAATTCCGGGATATGAAAGTTCGGAGGAAGAGTCGCATTTGGGAAATAATAGAGGTCATGGAATTTGTAGGATCGACGGTCCCCGCCCTGCACTTGTCGAAGTGTTCCCTCCAAATCGTTCACCTTTGCAAGGAGAGCGTCTGGAGCTACTGCGGTAGCAGATTGTGCAGCTGATGCGGGTGTCGCGTACACCATATGGGTCACCCTTAAAGGCTCCGCCAGATCCACAATTCTCTGGTCTGGTGCTACGACAGGAAGGCTAGTGTACCTATGCATGGGTGTTGTGGGTTGAGGTACAAAGGATGAGGCTTGTGTCTGGTACAGCGGTGAAAATAAGACAAGGGATGGTGCTACAGGAGGTGCAGAATGTGGGAGTAGGAGCTACTAGACAGGAATGGCCCCGAAAACTATGCTCATGGCTGAGTGTGCTCCCGCCAACCTAGAAGGCTGGCCACCAGATAGTGGAGATGCATGCTGTGGTGGATGCTGAGGCGATGCTGCAAAAGGCAATGTTGATGCCCCTATCGCCGGGGAGACGAGGGACGGCGACGGCTGTGGGGGTGGTGCCGTGGGTGCAACTTGTGGTCCTAGGGTTGGTTGCAAAGGAAACTCGGGAGTCGAGAAGGACAAACTTGAGAAGGGCTAGAGTGCTAGTGTTAATCCCTATAATTACTAGGCGAGGGCCGACATTTGTTGCAGCTGCACGGTAACGGGATCGTCACTTGTGGCTCTAAAAGATGGAGCCAAGAAAGGGGTGGACGAGTCAAGAAGCTGAAAACCCAGTTGTCCAAACTGGGGGGAAGCTACTATAGAAACAGTCGTAGTCAGATGGGTGCCAGAAAACACATAGTCCTGAGGAGCAATGAAAGGAGCTTGAGGGATGGTCATGGGAACAGACTCAATAGTTGGGGCCCCAAATGCTACAGATGACCAAGATGACGACCCCAAAGTCATAGTAGCCATAGGGACACGGTACTGGGATGGTGGAGGCTCTCCAAATGCTAAGGCGAAGGTAGAGGCAGCAGTGATGATAGGGACAGCTACAAAGGAAGGATGGTCCGAAATAGGGACCTCCTCCTAGACAACAGAGGAATGAATTTTTCTAGTTTGTTGGGCCATGGCGGATCGCGAGCGAGTATGGATAGGACTACGACTGAGAACAAGAGGGTGAATCCTAGGACGAGCTATCGTCAACAGTGACGAATAACTCAAGAGATGTGGTCAAAAATTGGGTGGCATTAGGTGTCAGTGAAAGGAAACCTCGAGCTCTAGTTAAGGAACTCGCACACTGATTGGTACTATGGTGTTATGCAAAAACGAAAATCAGGTTAGAAAAGCTGTTGTGCTTATGGTGGTATAAATGCAGATTCATGAATGCTTCTAGTATACACTCTCTCATAATATAGGGGTGTCCTAACAAGCTATCTACTTCAGGTTCACAAAGGATAAATGGGTCTTCGACTCCAGGTTAGAAAGTAAAAGGTCCCCATTCTAAATCCTCGCCAAAGCTTAGGGAGTGAACGGGTGGTGTGTTCGGGGCCTCATCCTCTACCAAAGTAGTAGGTTGTTCCCTCTACTAGCACCAACACGACTCCAGACAAGGAAGGACAAACCGATATCTTATCCCACGTCAAAGCCATAAAATGAGAAACCAAGGAATGTCCTTCACAAACTATATAGGTGGACTCAAGAGAGGAGAAGATGCATGTCCTATATGATGAATGCAAAATATGCTTTAAGTCTTTTACTTGCAACTTTATTAAACCTTAGGGGAAAGTTTGCAATTTGTCCTTTTTATTTATTTTTTGTTTTTATGTTTTTTTTATTAACAAAAAATGGGAGGAAAACATGTCTCTAATCTCCTAATCATGGCAAATGCAAAGGGGAAGAAAACATGCAAAGCAACCATCAATCAACAAACAAAAAGCATGTGCATGTTATATGCAAAAGTGGTGGCATAACAAATGTGTAAAAAGAAAACACCAACCATACAAAAGGCATGCATAAAGATGTAAACAAGGCACAACTTATACTACCAAAGGGGTAGTCAAGGCAAACAGAAGAGGAACAAGTAAGAAAGTGAAAAGAAACCAAAGCAAACGAAAAAACCAAAATGAAAGCCGGGATCAAGTTATCCCTAGCGGAGTCGCCAGTTCCTGTAACCATGGCGGTGATAGCCTCGGTGCGTGGCATGAAAGGCCAAATGCACGAGGGCTAGTGAAGTCACGGCAAAAGCGATAAAAACAATGATAAAAATGCAGGAGTCGCCACCTTGTTTACTTAAAAATGGGAGACGAGGAAAACCATTTTAAAACACTAAAACTATGCAATAAACCAATGGAAAAGTCATCATGAACCAAAAAAATGGGTAAGGATCCCTGTTACACTCGGAGAAGGTATTAGGCACCCCCATGTGCCCTAGAAATCGGTCTTTCATGGCTTCTTCGTTTACTCATGTGGAAATGTTGGCTTTTCAACCTGTTTCTGTACGCCCGAGGGCGATATGCAATGCCATGCCACATGCAAGTTGTGCCTTGTGCTAGACTTGGGTAGAGAGACTATGGGGTGTGTCCTAATGCTTTGAAAGTCACTCAAGTTGTGGATCAAACATCTGTGCAAAGATATTGCATGGATATAACCATAGGTCCAATAATATTGAGTGGATAATGTCCTGGCTTTGCTATATGAAAAACCTAAGCTACCATGTATAAATGAGTATGAAATCAAATTGGTGTCGTCTTGATGTATCTAGGAGAACTCACAGAGAAAACCAGAGATAAAACAAACCTAGAACAATGCTAAATACCATGCCAAAAAGCCACTATTGGTACACTAAAACAGGCAGGTGTGCCTATATGGTGCGCTAGAATGGTACACCACTTATGTGCTCCACTAAGGTGTGCTAACAATGTGTGCCACTAAAGTGAGACCTAGAAATTGCAAAGCAGCCAGACTGATATGCTATGCGATATAAAATCTTGCAAATATGCTTAAAACCATCTAAGAATACATCCTAGACATCTGAAACACCTGATCACATAAAGGTTCATCCTTCTTCCATAAAGTAATAAAAGAAAGAGTGAAACAAAGACACGATGACATAGGTCTTATGCTTAAGGGCAATAAGCCTCACACAAGACCACAAAACTCCTATTTTGATAAAGGCCATTGAACCCTAGCTATAATACCTGGGTCTGGATCTTGGACTTGTGTAAAAGAGTTCTCTAGACAAGAGTCTAGAAAGGAAACCAGTTCACTAGACCCTAGTGGCGAGCCAATTTCACTCGATGCAAAACTACTACAAACAGAGTTATTACAGGGTGAAACTGTGCAAGCTCTAACATGGCATATCTGAGATCAAACACCAGAAATGTCAGAGTTCATAACAAACAGCAAAGCATGCAAATCATGATGCAAAGACCTACGATTTGCATCCTGTGACTAGACTGGTGTGCCAGGATGGTGCTCCAGTAATGTGCCCCAGCCTGGTGCACTAGGTTGGTGCACTCTAGATACTCTGTTTCAGACGACAATCTGATTTCAGAGTCTAGGCTGAATGTATGCAACTAATTATATTAATGACTATTCAGATAACTATCCTAGATGCCAGGGAACATAATCATACTAAACAACCAAGTCTAAAACATTCATTTCACTCTCTCCTTATTCATGCATATTTATGGGTTCCTTAGGACTACAACTACCTATGGAGATTTTTATGATTCCTGGGGGTATCTTGGCTAACGTAAGGAGCATGGGGACATGATATAGCATGCAAGGGTTGCATCATAGCCCGTATTTCATGGCCAATCGCCTCACAGGGACCATGATACATTGCCCAAAAGTCCACACAGTACAAGCAATCATCACGACAAACAAACATTGAACATAATTGCATAAAAGAGCATCATAAACTCCGAACTAAGAAAAAGGTGCAAGTAAACATCGACATAAAAACATCATATCATCCAAGTTTGCAGTGTGAGCTTCATTCAGAATGCCACGCAAAAGACCATATGAAAGTGAAAAAAAAAAGGGAACATACCCATGGTTTCTCCTCCTTAGGTGGTTCGAGGTGTCTCTTCCTTGCTGCTTTGGACATGGGTGAGAGTGCTCAGGGATGCAAAAGGGTGTTCTAAAAGTGGATGCACTCGTTGCTAAGAGATTGTGAATTGACATGAGAAACCCAAAGTGTTGTTCATGAGTGGTTTTTAAAGGAGGTGACGTTGTAAAGTCTTCGGATGCCAAAATCCCTAGAAACCAACAGACTTGTGTAGGTTCATAGAAGAATATTCGCAGGTGGAGGTTACAAGCATAGAAGATGGATAGCCAATAGCCAGCACTCTAAAAAGGGATGTGCGCCAATATGGTGCACCACATAGGTGCGCCATGATGGTGCTCCATGTTGGTATGCCATGATGGTGCACCACATTGGTGCTCCATCATGTTGCTCCACATTGGTGCTCCAGAATATTGCTCTCCACTTGGTTGCCTAGATTATTGATTGGACCATGGGCTTGCGGTCATGGTGTGATGATCTTGGGCTAATCATGTAAGATAGGACTTGGATGTGGTTAGGCCTGCCGTATCCAAAGCAACATCCTTCTAGAGAGTTTGCCTACGAGCCGCCTCAAAATCAGGGTGTCTACAGAGAGTATCAATAACCAAGTGGAACCTTGTAGCCTTTAGACTTCCTTGTGTGGAAGTGGCGGCACTTGACTATGGACTTCGTGACTAGTTTGCTTAAGACTTGGAGGAAGATTGATACCATGTGGGTGATCCTTAATAGACTCACGAAATTTGCTCTTTTCTAGGCAATGTAGGTGAATCTCTCTATTCATTAGTTGATTGAACTATTTGTTTTAGAGATTGTCTGATTGCATAGTGTTCTAGTGTCCATTGTGCCTGTCAGAGATGCCAGATTTACTTCTAGGTTTAGGAGAACTCTGTAGGAGGCTTTTGGCATGATGTTGAACTCTATATAGTATTTCATCCCTAATGAGATGCTTAGAGTTTGTACCTTTGATCTGAAAGGGGAGCTGGGAGAACCATCTTTCACTTATTAAGTTCACTTACAATAATAGCTACCACTCCAACATTAGATGGTTCCATACGAGGCTTTGTTGGGAAACCATGTCGATCACCGGTTTGTTGAAGTGAAGTAGGTGAATGATAGTTTCTTGGTCCTGAGTTTTGTACAATTGTTTGTAGACAAGGTAGATTTGATCCACAATAGACTTGTAACTGAACAATATCAACAGAAGAGTTATGCTGACAAGTGGTGGGGACTGCTGGAATGTGTGATTAGAGACTTTGTGTTCCTGAAGATATGACCAATTAAGGGTGTAATATGGTTTGGGAAACAAGCGAAGCTAAGTCCTCGTTTTATTGGCCCATACCAGATGATTCAGAGGGTTGGTGAGGTGGCTTACAGGCATGATCTACCTTTGGAGTTTCTTGTGGTACATAATGTGTTTCATGTCTCCATGTTGAGGTAATGTCTAGCCGATCACTACTAGAATTTATGAATTTAGCAAGGGCAATTCACGAGAACATGTCCTCGCAAACTTATAACAAGGATTTAGCGAGAACATGTTCTCGCTATGTCCACACAAAACAAGACTACTAGAATTTTTGGATTTAATGAGGACAATTCGTGAGGACATGTTCTTGCAATATCTTCACTAAACATCTTTGAAATTTTATCGTGTAGGCCTTTTCCCTCTTTACCTTTATTCCTTTCCCACTTCTCCTTAAATCCCCATGACCATTTTCCTAAACCAAACCCTTCCCCAAATTCCCACAACCTCCTCCCCAAATTCGTTCTTCTTTACCTTCACCTTCTTCCTCCTCTATCCCTACTACCTCTCTCTCTTCACCGTCGTTGACCATGCCACCCTACCCTAGGCTGCGACCACCTCTTGATTTTGATCCTTCACCTGTGACCCTCCTCCTAATTAGGGCTCCATCCTCATCTGGTCCTCCCCAACCACACTCTAGTCCTCCTCCGATCCTCCTCCACTATAGCTATGGTCCTCCCCTGCTGCACTCTAGTCCTCCTCCGGTCATCCTCCATTGTAACTCCAGTCCTCTTCCAGTCCTCCTCCACCATAGCTTTGGTCCTCCCCCTCCTTCATGTTGTCAACCACATAGTAGGATAAAAGCATGGTTTTTATTACTGTTGAATTTTTTGGGACACATGGAAAAACCTTGTGTTGTGATCTTATAATTTCTTATGATTTCAAGAAAAAGGGAAATTTCTATTGTCCAAGAATGCAACATTTTTATCTTACTACATGGTAACAAGCTTTTGGACTAATGTTGCTTGTTTCTTTTACAAGCATGTGTTGAAAGTGGAAATATGAAATTAGCTTTTTCTTTGTTTGAAGAGATGAAAAGATTTCATATTTCTTGTATGAAATGCTGGTAGCTGTGGATGTTGAATATTTACATGAGATTATATTTAAGTAGAAGTTTCATAAGGTATTAACTTTGCACTTAAAGGAACTTTTTGTTTTAGGTCACTATGTGAACCTGTCAAAGCTCATCTTTGCACTAATATCTTTTGAGTTATGTGTGAATAAATCATGCACAATATTCATGCAATCTTGGCCTCTGGTTTACACTTCCCATCATGATTCCAACTCTAGATGAGCCACATAATGTGATTCTGTTTCAATATCTTGAATCGATGCTTCTCTTTATCCCATCATATCTCTTTATTTCTTTCTTTATTGCAAAAATATTTTGGTGAAGATAAGGCAATTGATCTAAGGGGACTTACATTGGTAGATTGTTTAAATAATGCAATTATGTTAGCTTTTCCATGATTACCTTTGTTTTAGGTATACAGACAAAACTCGTATTTTTTAAGGTGCCATCCAAATGACAAGGCTCTCCTTGCATAAGCAACTTGACCAAGGAAATTTTACTGTATATGAACCCTCACTTCTAGGAGAGATCCAAGTAACTAAAGCATTGTCACGCCCCATATTTCCATAATAAATTAAATACATTAAATTACAGGAAAATTAAAAGCTAACAGAAAAATATCAACTACCAGGAACCTGTGTGTGTAGCTAGCAGACTCCAGACTATATGCACTATGCTAAACCAACTGCATGCCTGCACCTGCAAACCAAACCACAAGGATACGAATGAGTGACAGAAGTCATCCAGTACGCACCCCAAGAAAACAACGGAATACAAATCATAATAAATTTTATTTTTAAATTCATATCGCAAACTATTTTCTTAGAAATCCCATGAATCAAGCCCACACCGACCAAAACCACAATTTGGGCTCTACTAGCCCAAAATCCCAAGCAAAGGCCCTCAATAGACAAAACTACACATAGTGAGTTGGGAAGTCGAGTGTCAGGCAACCTATCTCTGGCCACACGTCCACCGAGGAGCGACCACGACGTCTTGCACTACCACGATGATGGCCACCTAGCGCAAGAGCATTCACCGTCTTGCGATTCTCCCTCTTTGGAGAACCCTCACAAAGCTAACCCCTCCTTGGGAAGGTTGTCTAGTCTCTCAAGACGCTACTAGCTACGAGGCATATGTCTCACCTGCACTGGCCACCATAGGGTACACCTCCTCATGGCGTCCTCCACACACGGTACTCAGGAGGGAGTATAATACCTCCACACGTGACAACACCCGAGCCTTAGTGCTCACAGTGACAGCAGGAGTATCATACCTCCCTGTTAGGCCACAAGACACATCAACCCATGGACCACAACCCTAGTCTCGAGACGACAGTCAAGGAGTCTTATACCTCCAAGACCTGATGCCCCTCAGCCTCAGGTATCTCGGCCCCCAACCTTAACCAAGGAGTTGTGCCCGACCACCCAAGAATGTTGTCACATTCCCTAGTCCTGATGACACGGTCCCACATTGTCTCGACCCACACACAGAAAACTAGGAAAACCATTTTCCAAATCTGCCAACTCATCTCTTTGAAAATCATTTTATATCTTTGGAAATTCTTTCAAAAACCTCGACAAAGTGCACATCAGGTGTCCCATGGGACCACCACTGATGGCCCACAATTCCACCTAAAAGGGGCAAAGCAAGCCATTTCAAAAAACCCTCAAAAATCTCATTTTATAAAAACATTTGGGCTTTGATTCGACATGTCGAAATGGATTTCAGTATGCCAAAAATCCCTACTTCAGTAGGCCGATTTGGGTCGATCGACCGAATCAGGTCAATAGTCAACCCTCAGGCCAAATTCGGTATACCAAAGACGATTCAGTCGACTGAAATCCACTAATTCGGTCAACCGCCTAAAATCAGACGATCGAATTTCGACTAGAGGGCCAAAACAGACCAAAATAAAACATACCGAAATGGTTCAGTATGCTGATTTATATGAAAACAGAAAATGGCCCAAAGCTCTGACATTCAAAATCGCCTTAAGTGGGAGCTCCGATCAGAACTCCCAAACAACCACCAAAAATCATGCATAAAACATAAGATGTAGACCCACGAGTCTACTCCAAATCCAGACAAACAAAACCAAAATCCATTTACCATGCATCAAGATATAAAATCGCAAAGTTGTAATGGTCAAAACGACCTAAATCTCAACCATCGGCATAAATGCCGATAAATCCACAATAAATTCTCATAAAATCACAATAAATTCAAGGAATGTAAATTTACCTAGATTCCATGAAATCCTATCAATTTCTACCAATTGCATGCTCTCTATACACGGGTTAGAGGTGCGTACCTGAGAAGCACTCCGACGATCTTCTGACAAACCGTCGGTGCCACCGGCGACCATGACGTCCACAAGAGCTTCCATAACCTCTGGGGTACCCGCCACACCAACACCAAGCCTCGCAGAGCCTCCGCCTCTCTCACTTCTCTCTATCTCTCCATTGATGCACGAAATAGAGGAAACAAGGGAGGATGGGGTGACGAGTGAGGAAGGAAGGGATGGGGAAGGAAGAAGAGTGAGGAGGAAGGGAAAGGAAGGGAAGGAGAAGTGTGCGCCCGAGAAGGAGGAGAAGAAGGAAGAAGAAGAAGGAGATGGCGACAAGTGACGGAGGAGTGCAGTGCAGGTAGCTTATAAAGCCCTACGCACGTGGTAGCTGGAAACCTGCTCACCCACGTGTCACAAACATCGGTACCTCGCATGAGCTCAACAGTGACCGCCCAACCACCAACCACAACCACGGGCCCATGAACGTGGGCCCTACACAGACCCACACCCAGTCCCCACATGCACAGTGCCACAATGTACAGTGCCAACCACACATAGGGACACTGTAGACACCTCGATTTTGAGGTGATTCATTGATAAGATTCCAGATGTTGCTTTGGATGTGGCTAACCCTTGAACCAACCCAAACCCGTAGCAAGCCTGCAGCCCAATTAGAAAACTAGACCAATAGGGGAGAGCACTTAGCTAGCACACCTACCTAGCACACTTAGCTAACACACCTACCTAGCACACTTAGCTAGCACACTTCCCTAGCACACTTAGCTAGCACACTTCCCTAGCACACCTAGCTAGCGCACCTCCCTAGCACACATAAGTGGCACACATACCTGGCGCACAGCCACTTCGCAGGCTGCGACTGTTGGCATTCCACCTCCCATAGTTGTTACCTTTAGCAGCGAATATGCCATGGAATCTTCCAGGCTTTTCGTCTGCGAGGCTCTCCTCATTCCCATGAGTTACCCATGAGAGTTTCCTATAAAAAAAACCCCCATAGGTAGCCATAAAAGGAGATGAAAAATCCTGAGAGGTTAGAATCCTAAGTAGAAATCCTAAATTCAGCCATTTTCTGCTCTAAAGTTAGCATCTTGCACGAGTTTCTCCTTCCTTCCAGCGACTTATTTTTGTTCTCTAGAGTACTTCTTTGCGTCCTAAAGCTTCCTAGGTCCTTCCAAAGCAACGAGGATTCCTTTCTCTTTGATATTTCAAGAAGGAAACATCTTGAGAGGTAGGCTTTCTACCTCCTCTTTATCCTTTAAATATCACTTCAGAAACTTGATAAAACATGCTTGAAACCTTATATGTGATCTGATTTATTTCATGTTTTTATGAAGTTTTTATGATAACATGCTTGCTCTTTATGCAAAATAATCTCCATGCTAATCTATACTCATATTTCTAGCATAAAATCTGCATGAGCTGTTGTTTTACTATTTCCATGCACGTAATTTTGCCATGCACCATATATGTCCTTGCATGTAGAAGCATGCTTATGATCATCATTTACATATGTTTCGATTCACATTATCCAGATCATGTTTGTTCTTAGGTACTTCACATGTTTTCATGCATGAACCCATCAACTTGTTTTGGTTTCAAATGCTTTATTTACATGATGATTCTTGATCCTATGCATTCACATCATGTTTCCAGTTTTTAATCATGGCATGAACCCATTTGCATTAGCATGAATCCTCCTTTATCTCTGCTGGGGTGGATTCTGGATCAGATTGCAGTCTGATCTAGACTCCCTGGGGCGCACCAATCAGGCGCACCCAACCAGTGCATCCATCTGGCACACCAGGCAGGCGCGCCAGACTGGACAGAGATCAGAGCACTCGCATTACATCTTTGTTTGCATGGCTTTATCGCAGAGTTTTGAGCTCATTTCTTTATGATTGATTCTTTGGTATGCCAAGATATCACCTGCATGTTTTCAGCTTTTGATCAGATTGTTTCCCATCTGTTTTCCTTGTTTTATTATTCAATTCCAGGCTGAATCTGATAGGCCGATTGCACCTTACTCCTTTGTGGAGAATCTTGTGCATCAGTCCATGATCCAGTGGCCTGACTAGATCCTGCACCTTTCATCTAGCTCAAATAGGTTGGATCTTGTGTGAGGCTACTGGCCCTTGAGCACAAGGTCCATAGTCATTGCATTGCCATTTCTAGCACTTTTAAGGCATGGGTTTTCCAAGTTTTACAGAATGATTCTACTACATGCTTTTCCAGAGTGCATTCTCTGAAGTTTTTTGCTTTGTGTGGCTTTCTGTTTTTGCCTCTGCATACTTTACTGGCCCACTTAGACGCACATAGGTGGTGCATTAGACTGACGCACCAGTCTGGCACACCAAACAGGCGCGATGGCCTGTTTTCAGTAGCACACAGCATGTTTTTCATGTGTTTTGCTTGCTTTCTCGACCCGATTTGCTTCTGGGTTTTCATCTGGTTTTCTTCCTTGATGCATTAGGAAGGCACAAATTGTTTTCAGCAGTTTTCTTGCATTTTTAGATTGCATTTAGGCATATAGAAAGCAAGGATGAGAAATCGCTCAAGACATTAGATCTTTGATCTTATTATGCAATATTATGGCATCAACTTTTGGCCCGGCACACGTGCGATATTTCTGAGCATTAGGACACACCCCTAGACATCATGCACCTATACATTAGACATCACACACATACAAGCATGGCATGGCATAGCACCCTCGGGCATACAGTAAAAGGCTACAAAGTCGATATTTCCCTAAGCAAGAGAGAAATCAATAGAAGACCGATTTATCGGGCGTGCGAGGGTGCCTAACACCTTCCTCCTACGTAACAAGGATCCTTACCCGCATTTCTGGTTTACGCAGCCCCTTTTTTATTTGCTATGCATGATTTTCATGTGTTATAAGGTTTTCCTCGTCTTCCATTTTAATAGACTAGGTGGCGACTCCTTCATTTTTGCATATTTTTTATTTTTGCCGTGGCTTTGCCGACACTTTGGCGCATATATTATTTATTTGTGGCCACCCCCGACAGCATGGTTACCGGAACTGGCGACTCCACTGGGGATAACCAGATCCCAGCTTCGTTTTTGATTTCTCTTTTGCTTTGGCTTTTCTTGCTTGCTTTATTTTTCCATGCCATGCTATCTTTTCGTGCCATACCATGCTATATTTTCGTGCCATGCCATGCTATCTTTTCATGCCATGCTTTGCTATCTTTTTAAGTGGTGTCTTCTTTGCATGCATGCTCTTTGCTATGATTTTCTTTCCTTTCACACATTTGCCATGACACCACTTTTTCACATGTTGCAGCACATGTATTCATTCATTTATTCATGTCTACTTGCATGTTTATTTCCCTTCCTGTTATGCCATGACTAGGAGACTAGAGATGTGCTTGCTTCCCCATTTGGTTAATAAAACATAATAACCAAAATCAAATCCTAAGGCAAAACTAGGGACAAATTGCAATTCTCCCCCATGGTTTAATAAGCTTGCAAGTAAAAATCTTAAAGCATACTTTGCATACATTACATAGGGCATGCATCCTCTCTTCTCTAAGCTTACCTATACAGTCTGCGAAGGACATGTTCTGGTGGTTCATCCTATTGGCTTTGGCGTAGGATGGAAAATCGGGCTTGTTCCCCCTTAACTGGGTCGTGTCGGTGTTAGTAAACCGGCACAGCCTACTGCTTTGGCAGAGGTCAAGGCTCCGAAAGCACCACTCGTTCACTGCCTTTGCTTTGGCTGGGATTTAGAACGAGGACCTTATTATTTCTAACCTCGAGTCGGAGACCTATTCACCCTAGTGTGTGAACCTGGAGTAGACAACTTGATAGGACACCCCTAGTTGGTGAGAGAGTGCATACTAGCAGCATGCATTCGCATTGCATACCACCATAATCATTGCATCTTGCTGATTTGTTTGTTTTTGTGCATAGGAGTTTTGATCTGTGTGTTTCCTCAGCCTGAGCTTGAGATCTTTTCCTTTCGCTGTCTTTATTTGCGACCTTACTATCGATCGCATTCCCCGAGTTATTTGTCATTTCTGACGATAGCTCGTCCTAGGGTTCGTCATGTTCTGCCTAGCCGTAGTCTAATCCTCACTCGCTCGCGATCCGCGATGGCCCAGCATGCTGGCGAGTCCCTTTCCTCTGCTGTCCAGGAGGAGGTCCCTGTCTCAGGACACTCTTCCTATGTGTCTGTTCCTGTTATTTCTGCTGCCTCCACTTTTGACTTAGCCTCTGGAGGACCTCTACCAATTCATTTCCGTGTTCCCTTGGCAATCCCGCCTTCAGGATCACCTGCCTGGTCTTCTCCTGCTGTTGGGGCCACAGCAGTCGAGCCTGTCTCTCCCTAGGGCTATGTGTTTACTTGCCCTCCTCCTACTGCGGTTGTTTCAGTAGTAGCTACCCCCCAGTTTGAGCAACTGGGATCTCGACCTTTTGCTTTTGTCTCTGTCTTGCCTCCTTCTGTCGGAGCCACCAGCGACGATCCCATGACCGCGCACCAGCAATAGATGTCGACCCTCGCCCAGCAGCTGCAGGGATTAGCACTGGCGCTCCAGCCCTTCTCAGCTTTGTCTTTCCCAGCTCCCGAGTTGCCTGCGTAGCCGGCTTTAGGACCACAGTTTGCACCTGCTGCACTCCCACCACAGCCGTCGCCATCCCTTGTCTCTTCGCCAATACGGGTGTCGGCATTACCCTCTGTTACACCAGCAAAACACCCACCTCAGAATGCATCCCTCCTATCTGGTGGCGAGCCCCAAGGCCGGCGGGAGCATTACCATCTGTGAGTGTTGACGCCATCCCGGTTCAACAACTCTTGCTCCCACATTCTGCACAACTAGTTGCACCACCCCCTGTATTTCCTTCACCCTTTTATCACACACAGGCCTCATCCTTCATCCCACAGCACACTGTACCACGGGTACACTAGCCATCCTGTCGTAGCACTAGACGGCAGAATGGTGGATCCGGAGGAGCCCTTAGGGGCGACCCATACAGTGTACGCAGCACTCGCCTCTGCTGCACAGTCCACAGCTGCAGTAGCTCCAGATGCTCTCCTCGCGAGAGTAAATGATCTAGAGCGCACTCTTCGACAAGTGCAAGGTGGGGACCGCCAATCCTACTAATTCCGAGACCTCTGCTACTTCCCAGAGGCGCCTCTCGCCCCAAATTTTCATATCCTAGAATTTGAAAAATATAATGGTAGGGGCTGCCCAATTGCCTACCTCAAAGCTTATTGCGGAGACCTCGCTCAGCTTCAGGCTGACGAAAGGTTGTTAATCCGTTTGTTCCAAAAGGGTCTCACGGGGCCCGCGTTGAAGTGGTTCACTTCCCTCAACATGGCCACCATCAGGACTTGGGATGACCTTACACAGGCATTCCTGGAACAATATTCCTTTAACCTCGACTTAGTCCCCAAGCGAGAGGACCTAGTC
>JAMKQA010022833.1:0-18841 GCA_024699735.1 Posidonia australis
CTCTACCTTCAGAATTTCTCATCCTTTATCCGATTTGATTAGTTTTTGATCCTACATCTCATGTTTTTGACTTGATTTGGATTTCATCGCCTCAGGGCATACAGTGACAGGCCCGAGGGCCGACATTTGTCCCCACTACGGATTATTTTCTCCTTTCAATTTTCATGACTTTTTACATGATTCTGATTCATCTTGCCTTCAAAATTTCTTATCCAATATCCGATTTGATTTGTTTTAATCCTACATTTCAGATTTTTGATTTGATTTGTATTTCATCGCCTGAGGGCGTACATTAACAGACCTGAGGGCCGACATTTGTCCCTACCATGGATTATCTTTCCCCTTTTTGATTTTCACGACTTTCTCTTGATTCCTGTGGATTTCTCCGCAATTCTCACACATCGTCTTGCACATCCATTTAGTCTTGTCATGGCATACATATTAGCATGATTAGGGCATGATCCAGGTCTAGAAAACATTCATCTAGCCTTTAGCAAGCAATTGGACTAGAAAGATCGAGTTTCTCGGGCGTACGAGGGTGCCTAACACCTTCCTCGTGCTTAATAGGAATCCTTACCCATCATCTTGTTAGCAGACATTCAGCCTTCACATTTGCACTTCAGGCATTCATCTTTTTGTGGTTTTCCTCGTCTTTCCCTTAAAAGACTAGGTGGCGACTCCTCTTTTCTTTTTTTCTTTTATCTTTCCTTGCGCCTTCGCCATCTTGGCGTGGCTGTAATCTCCTTCTTTTTGGCGCGACCCCGCTCCGGGACCTCCCTTGGGTCGGCATGGTCACAGAACTGGCGACTTTGCTGGGGATAACCAGATTCCGGCTTTCAGGTTAGTCCTTTTTGCTTGCTTTGACTTCACATGTTGTTTGTTTGCTTTGTTGGTGATTGTTTGTCTAATTAGCGAGCCTTTTGCACTTTAATTCACACATTTTCTATGACACTGCACACACTTGCGATACATCATGCCTTTTGATGTGATGGATGTTTTTTTTCACAATCATGATGTCACGCCACTTGCACATGCCATGATTATGCCTTTTTTTTGTTGTTTGCTTGCTTGCTTGCCTTACTTGTGTGTTTTCTTCCCTTTTTTGCACTTGACATGCCTAGGAGAGTAGAGACATGTTTGTTTCCCCCTTCATGGTTAAAATAAAACACACAAACTCAGAGAAGAATTAATAAGGCAAAACTAGAGACCAAATCAAACTCTCTCCTCAGTTAATAAAATGCAAGTAAAAGACACTAAAGCATATTGCATGATTGAGCATATAGTGCATGCATTCTTCTCCCCTGAGTCGACCTACAGTCAGCGAAGGGTAATTCTGTTAATCCATTCTATAGCTTTGGCATAAGACGTGTTGCTAATTTGTCCCCCCTTGTCTGGGGTTGTGTCGGTGTTAGTAGAGGGTATAGCTCCATGCTACTGCAGGAGACGAGGCCACCAACGCACCACTCATTCACTACCTACGCTTTGGCTAGGATTTAGAGCGAGGACCTTCACTTTCTAGCTAGAGTCGGAGACCTACTTACCCATGTGTGATCCTGGAGTAGATGACCTTCTAGGAAGCACTTAGTTGGTGAGAGAGAGCGTGTTAGTTGCATCCATGTGCATGAATGCCATTCACGCCACCATAACAAACTGCATTTTGTTGCTAGTTCTAACCCCAGCCAGTTTTCTTTTTCCACAGGTAGTAGAGCGTGAGTTCCTTAGCCACTACTCGAGCATTCTTGCCTTGGCTCCCCTGTTTACAACACATCATTGTTGATCATCTTTTCCTGAGCTATCTGTCACTTTGACAATACCTCATCCTAGGATTCATCCCCTTGTTCGCCACTGTAGCCCGGTTCTCACCCGTTCTCAGTCAGCTATGGCCCAACGTACTAATGAGTCTCTTCCCGCCGCTGTTGTTCCCGAGGGCACCTCCTTTGCGGTCCCTCCTACTCTTGCTGTCTCAGCCATTCCTTCTGTCCCCTTCGTGCACCACGGAGGTTCTGTCCCCCATCCTGAAGGACATCCACTGACCCCGGGATCCCCTACCGCACAAAAGATCAAGGGCATGGCCTTTGCCATTTAGTCCACCATTGACCCTAACATTCCTGAGGCTCCTTAGTAGCCTGCTTCGGTGTTCCAGGCATCAGCGACACCACCTCAGCCCTCACCCCAACTTCTCACTACACCCACTTTAGGTGTGACACCACAGGCTCAGACACACCACATCACTGCACAACATTCAACTCCAGCATCTGGTTGTCAACCCCTCGGGTTGGCAGGAGTGCAGCATCCTCAGAGTTTGCAGCCTAGCGCCATACTGCTACAGTAGCTGTTACTCCCACACTCAGCACCCACTGTCACACAATTTTCTGTTCATCCTCCCTTTGCACACCATCAGGTCTAGGCACCATCGCCTCTACAATCACACCCAGCACTCTTGCACAGATATGCTGGCCATCATGCCACAGCACTAGGTGGTATGATGGTGGATCCAGAGGAGCACTTAGGTGCGACCCATGCAGCATATACGGCCCTCCCCTTGCTGCATCACCCTCATCAGCAGCAGCTCCAGATACCCTCCTCGCCAGGGTAGGTGACCTAGAGAGAGCACTACGACAAGTGCAGGTTGGTGATCGCCAACCCTACGGATTCCGGGACCTCTGTTATTTCCTAAAGGCGACACTCCTGCCGTAATTCCAAATCCCAGGTTTCGAGAAATATAACAATAAGGGTTGCCCTATTTCACATCTTCGGGCATATTGTAGAGATCTCGCTCAGCTTCAAGCTGACGAAAGGCTGCTAATCCGCCTCTTCCAAAAGAGTCTCACCGGTCCAGCCCTCAAGTGGTTCACGTCGCTTGACATGGGCTCAATCAAGACTTGGAGCAACCTCTTGTAGGCATTCATGGACCAGTATGCCTTTAATCTCGACCTGGTCCCAACGAGGGAGGACCTCGTCGTCACAAGACAGAAGCCCAACGAGCTGTTCGAGGAGTATGTCGGCCATTGGAGCGCACTCGCATCGCAAGTAAAGGATAGGCCTTCCGACGAAGAGTCTATCGAGATCATTATCTGAGGAGCGCAGCCCGATGTTGGGGCTCTGTTGAGCATTCAACCAGTCACCACTTTCCCATCTCTGATTCGGGCAGGCGCACGCGTAGAGAGCTCCCTCCGTAGTGGTAGCTTTCCTGCGCTCGCCACATTTGCCAAACAAGCCGCATCCCCGGATCACCAGGCGAGCAGCAACACTCGCAACGACACTGACGCCAGTGACCCTAAGAGGCGGGATCCCCCCAAGCCTGCAGTCACATACGTAGGGTCAACCACCACGCCCATCAATGTGGTGAACCAACCAAGCCCGAATCAGTTAGTTTATGCACCTACACCTAGCGCACGACACACACCACAAATCACTACCACCACCCAGCTGGTGTATCCCGCGGCGTCGGTCCGGCAAGGACCTCGCCCAGGGCAGAGAAGGCTTCCGCGTGCTCCACGACAATATACACCACTTGTTGAGCCGCTGAGCACCATCCTTCCCAAGGTGGTGTCACTCCTGAAGCTCCCGGAGATCCACCCCCCATCAAATCCTCTTCCAGGGTGGTACAACACGAGCCTCTTCTACAATTTCCACCATTGTGCGGGCCACTCGACGGACAATTGCATGGCTCTTCAGAACTCCATTCAGGACTTGATTGACCACAAGGTCATCGTCATTGACACTCAGGAGGCACACACTACACATGCACCACCACCGGCACAAGCACCAGCCAGCACCATCGGCCAATGCAAACATTGCCAACTAACCCATGCCAACACCCAACAGCTCAGCAGGCGTTGGGACCTAAGGAATCCATTTCCTCTCTGCTTCTGTGTCTACGACATCTGTAGTAGACCCCTCTAATCTGATTCACACTAGGAGTAAGCCCTCCCCTACTCATTTTATCATCTAATTCATGCCGGTCTCGAGTCAGCAGTCCACATGATATGATTGACTGCAAGGGTGGAGCGTACCGTCGCACCATTGACCACGCATTTTGGGCCACCCATTGGCCCACTTAACTTGTCCAACTTCTCGCCTAGAACTTTGTCCGGCCTCTTACCTAGATTCTTGTCCAATCACTTGTCTAGATTCTTGTCCAATCTCTTGTCCACCTCTTGCCTAGATTCTTGTCCAATCTCTTGTCTAGAATCCTATCCAATCTCCGATCCAACGTTATACCTAGATTCTTGTCCAATCTCTTGCCCAACCTCTTACCTAGATTCTTGTCCAATCTCTTACCTAAAATCCTATCCAATCTTTGGTCCGACCTTTTACCGAGATTCTTGTCCAATCTCTTGTCCAGAATCCTATCCAATCTCCTGTCCAACCTCTTACTTATATCCTATCCAATCTCTGGTCCATCCTTTTACCTAGATTCTTGCCCCATCTCTTGTCCAGAATCCTATCCAATCCATTGTCCAATCTCTTTCCTAGAACTCTGTCCAATCTCCTATTCAGCATCCTGTCCAGTATCTTGTCTAGTCTCTATTCCAGCGTCTTGTCCCGTATCTTATCCGGCTTCTTCTCAGTTTCTAGTCCAATATCCTTTCTATCCATACCCCCTCGAGCCAATCAGTTTCATTCTGGCTCTCGAGCGTGTCAGTTACTTGACTGTTTGTAGCAACCCCGTTCGGATGATTGAAAACGTTTGTCGCAAATGAGGATACAAAGAAAGAACACCACTCGAGCGACACAGACATGGAATCTCCGAGCCCATCCAGGCGGAAGAAAAGCGAGATCTCGAGGGATCACGCTACGAGCAATAGCTGCATGAAGACGGATAGTCACGCACCAAGAGGTACAATCAGATTTTTATTCCATTGGACCCCACTAACTTTGTCAATGCAGGGGTACTTGATCCCAATCAGAGTCAAGCTATGGTTGAAAAGAGTCAATGTCAGATGGCATAACCACAACCTCAGTCGTCGGAAGTCGCTTCTACAGCATCAGTCACCTCTCCAACAGCGATCCTCGTAGTGATAGCCCTAGAAATTGTCATGCTAATAGAGCAATAAGTACAGTCCCACCAAGCCTTGGACAATAGTTACACCGGTCACACAGTCTGGATAAGCTAGAGGCAGAGTAATTCAATCAATGAGCAAGTCAATGACCTAGAACTACCGCCCCAAGAGCAGTTATCGGCCAAAGGAAAGGACCATGAGTTAAGCTCAAGAGGAAAGTCGGGCGGTATCATTCCCATCAACTAGCAGCAATACAACTGCCAACCAGCATCACTTTTTTGTACATACTACAAAAAGAGAGAGATCAAAAAAATCAAAAGCACTGAAGACCGAAGCAAAAAATCAACCTGGTTAGTCAGCAAACCTCACAGTCCAAGAGCCAAAGGTCATTTATCAAAGTCAGTGTGACCACAATAAGGAACCATCAGACACAGAAATCATAGTACATGCTCTCCTTCGACTTTGCCAATCCAACCTTCAAAGAAGAAGTCCTGTCAAAGCTCATCACTTATGAAGAAGAGGATGATGACTTGGAAGATGGCAAGACACTTGAATCCCAGCCTCACGACAATAATCCAGAGGGGCCAAATTTACATCAGGCAATCCAGTCTTGTGAGCCATACATCTCCCGGACGGTCGAGATGAATTCCGACCTAACCTCGCATGGTCCCTACATCATCAAGCAAGTCTATCTCGGAGGCGCAGCTCGAAGACATGGACAGCATCGAGCTATCTGAGCCTGGCAACACATGTTATCCGAAGTACTACCAATGAACAGAAGGTGTGTATCCTAG
This sequence comes from Posidonia australis, assembly GCA_024699735.1. Taxonomy (NCBI): domain Eukaryota; kingdom Viridiplantae; phylum Streptophyta; class Magnoliopsida; order Alismatales; family Posidoniaceae; genus Posidonia; species Posidonia australis. Next base: position 5,801 of record JAMKQA010022833.1, read on the forward strand.
CCTTGCAAAGTATCCTTTCGTGCATCGTGCATCATCCACTACTCCATCATGCATGCATATTTCAAAATAATCAGTGATTCAAGTGCATCTAATCAATAACATTCGACTTTTTATTTCATGCGCACTCAATAACTTAAGCATCCATAATTGCATCCAGCCGTACATAAAGCATTAGCATCTCATCCCGATGACGAGAATCGGAATAGCTAGCCTGCTTGAGAAGGGTCTACACCTCTTCAATTGTCACAACCTAGATATTCTAGCGAGTGAGGGAGCCACCATCCAAACATGGTTAGGCGAAGTGTCCAAACTCCCACGGGGACTTACACCTCTAGAGGGAGATAAAATGTTAGGAGCGAGCATGAGTGTGAGCAAAAATGAAAAAAAAAATCCACAAGGGCATAAAAGAAATAAGAAGACAGAAGTTGAAGACAGAAGCCAGCCCTAATAGAGAGAGGCAAGTAGACCAACTCTATCCCTACCACTTACCTTTGGGAGGAGTCGAAGCAAGCATCCCAAAGATCCTAGCAGACCATGGGACTAGCCACCCCTTGCATGAAATCCAAGCAGCCTAAGGGACTAGCCACCCCTTACATAAAATCCCAACTGCCCCCTCCAAATCCGGATGGCAACTACCCCCAAGCTAGGGTTAGAGCGAGCCTACAAGCCTAAGAGGGAGACAAGAAATAAGTCAAAAACCAAAAAATTAGGTCTAAGTCCCCGAGAGTTTGGCACGGAGCCTAACCTACTGAATAATCCACCCCAAGAGAGCCACCAACAACCTAGAAGTCCAGGTAGGGTCTTGTGAATCGAGGTTTATTTCCCTTCTCATAGCAGGCATGATTAGCATTCCAAATTCATTCTGAGGGATGACACAACATAACACCATCATGCTTGCATGCATTACCACTTGTCCACTTTGCAAGGTCTTGCTAGGTCCCAAACCAGGTGCATGTCCACTACTCTTCAGCCTAAGACCTAGCAGAGGATACCGTACACCAAGGGCATGTCAACTGCCTTTGTGGTGATAGCCTTCCCCATCAACCAGGGGCATGTCAGTTGTCCTGTGGGTTGACTCTTCTTGGGATAGTATCTTCGTTCAGAACATGTTGTCTGCTCCATAACTCGAGCATGGAAATGAGGAACAACAATTGCACTGAGCCTCTAACATCAGAGCAAAATCAGAATATCCATACTCCCTTAATCAACAAAAGAGAGCACAGTCCATAGTCCAATGACAAAGCCAAACTCCCCAGAAGTCAGCCAGTGACACCACAGTGAACCTGGAAAGATGTCAAAAATAACCAGCAAGACCGTCTTCCTCGAGGAGGCAACAATGCCCTCGTGAAGCCCTAATCCAGCCATGCAGCGAATATCAGTGCAGAATCAAAGCAGTAGTTATCTAGATCAGCCATCATCAAATGAACAGCCTGAGCAGTCACACAACGAACGAGCAAGGCAGTCATGATTGAGGACGCACCCACCAGTAGGGGTTTGCTGGCAGACTGCTGTGGGCGAAACTAGCTATCCAGGCTTTAGCTTCCTCAGTTCCTTTCTTTCAGCAACATCCTTATCCTCCTGTTACCAGGGGCATGTCAGCTGCCTCTTGGTTTTGTTCTTTGACAACCTTCCTTCTGAACTGTCACCAACCGTGTCTCGGTTGAATAGTTCGCCCATCCAGCCTTTTGAACGACTACCCCTCAGTCGGCTAGTTTGTTCATCCCTTTTTCTCGTGTCTCCTTTAATTCCGGAGGAGATTCGAGTTTTGTCCGACTCCTTTAAGTCAGGAGGAGTCCTGTGTTGCTGATTCTTGGCCTCCACGAGCAGCTCTTATTCCTATTCTTGAATCCCCTTTAAGTCCGGAGGAGATTCGAGTTTTTTCTGACTCCTTTAGGTCCAGAGGAGTCCCGGGTCGCTGATCCTGGCCTCCCGGAACAGCTCTCTGCCCCTTTTCCTCATGTCTCCTTAAGGTCTGAAGGAGAATCGAGTTTTGTCTGACTCCTTTAAGTCCGGAGGAGTCCTGGGATGCTGATCCTAGCATCTAGGAACCTCTCTGCCCCTTTTCCTCGTGTCTCCTTTAAGTGTGGAGGAGAATTGAGTTTTTTCCGACTCCTTTTAGTCCAAAGGAGTCTCGAGTCGCTGATCCTAGCCTCCAGAAATAGCTCTCTGCCCCTTTTCCTCGTGTCTCCATTATGTCCAGAGGAGATTCAAGTTTTGTCCGACTCCATTAAGTCAGGAGGAGTCCCAAGTCGCTGATCCTGGCCTCTAGGAACAGCTCTCTACCCCTTTTCCTCATGTCTCCTTTAAGTTCGGAGGAGATTCGAGTTTTGTCCGGCTCCTTTAAGTCTGAAGGAGTCCCTGGTCGCTGGTTCCTGGCCTCCAGGAATAGCTCTTTGCACCTTTTTCTCGTGTCTCCTTTAAGTCCGAAGGAGATTCTAGTTCCAGAGGAGTCCTGTGTCACTAATTCCTAGCCTCTAGGAATGGCTCTTATTCCTCTTTTTGAATCCCCTTTAAGTCCAGAGGAGAATCGAGTTTTGTCTTACTCCGTTAGGTCCGGAGGAGTCCCGGGCCGCTGATCCTGGCCTCTAGGAACAACTCTCTGCCCCTTTTCCTCGTGTTTCCTTTAAGTCCGGAGGAGATTCTAGTTTTGTCTGACTCCTTTAAGTCTGGTGGAGTCCTGTGTTGCTGATTCCTGGCCTCCAAGAACTGCTCTTATTCCTCTTCTTGAATCCACTTTAAGTCCGAAGGAGATTCGAGTTTTGTCCGACTCCTTTAGGTCCGAAGGAGTCCTGGGTCGCTGATCCTGGCCTCTAGGAACAGCTCTCTGCCCTGTTTCCTCTTGTCTCCTTTAGGTCCGGAGGAGATTTGAGTTTTGTCCGACCCCTTTAAGTCCGGAGGAGTCACAGGTCACTGATTCCTAGCCTCTAGGAACAGCTTCTTGTCTCTTTTTCTCTTGTCTCCTTTAAGTCTGAAGGAGATTCGAGTTTTGTCTGAAACCTTTAAGTCCGGAGGAGTCCCGAGTCGCTATTTTTTGGCCTCCAGGAAGAGCTCTTTATTCCCTTTTCTCATGTCTCCTTTAAGTCTAGAGGAGATTTGAGTTTTGTCCGACTCTTTTAAGTCTAGTGGAGTCCCAAGTCGCTGATTCCTGGCCTCCAGGAACAGCTCTTTATTCCCTTTTCTTGTGTCTCTTTTAGGTCTGGAGGAGATTCGAGTTTTGTCCCTTTCTCGCGACTCCTTTAAGTCTGAAGGAGTCCCGAGTCGCTGATTCCTAGTCTCCAGGAATAGCTCTTTATTTCCTTTTCTCGTGTCTCCTTTTGGTCCGGAGGAGATTCAAGATTTGTCCCTTTCTCGCGACTCCTTTAAGTCCGGAGGAGTCCTGCGTCGCTGATAGCCTCAAGGAATAGCTCTTTATTTCCTTTTTCTCGTGTCTCTTTTAGGTCCGGGGGAGATTTGAGTTTTGTCTGACTCCTTTAAGTCCGTAGGAGTCCTATCTTGCTAATTCCTGGCCTCCAGGAACAACTCTTATTCCTCTTCTTGAATCCCCTTTAAGTCTGCATGAGATTCGAGTTTTGTCCGACTCCTTTAGGTCCGGAGGAGTCTCGGGTCGCTGATCTTGGCCTCTAGGAACAAATCTCTGCCCCTTTTCCTCATGTCTCTTTTAATTCTAGAGGAGATTCGAGTTTTGTCTGACTCCTTTAAGTCCGGAGGAGTCCTAAGTCGTTGATTCTTGACCTTCAGGAATAGCTCTTTATTTCCTTTTCTCGTGTCTCCTTTAGATCCGGAGGATATTCTAGATTTGTCCCTTTCTCGCGACTCCTTTAAGTCAGGAGGAGTCCCGAGTCACTGATTCCTGACTTCTAGGAATAGCTTTTTCTTTTCCTTTTCTCGTGTCTCTTTTAAGTCTGGAGGAGATTCAAGTTTTGTCCCTTTCTCGCGTCCCTTTCTCGCGACTCCTTTAAGTCCAGAAAAGATTCGAGTTTTGTCCGACTCCTTTAGGTCTGGAGGAGTCCTGGGTCGCTGATCCTGGCCTCTAGGAACAACTCTCTGCCCCTTTTCCTCGTGTCTCCTTTAGGTCCGGAGGAGATTCGAGTCTTGTCTGACTCCTTTAAGTCTGGAGGAGTCCCGGGTCACTGAATCCTAGCAACCAAGAACATCTTTCTGCCCCTTTTTCTCATGGCTCCTTTAAGTCTAGAGGAGATTCGAGTTTTATCCGACTCCTTTAAGTTCGGAAGAGTCCCAGGTCACTGGTACCTGGCCTCCAAGAACAACTCTTTGACCCTTTTTCTCATGTCTCCTTTATGTCCAAAGGAGATTCGAGTTTTGTCTGACTCCTTTAGGTCTAGAGGAGTCCCAGGTCACTGATCCTGGCCTCTAGGAATAGCTCTCTACCCCTTTTCCTCGTGTCTCCTTTAGGTCCGGAGGAGATTCGAGTTTTGTCCGACTCCTTTAAGTCTGGAGGAGCCCCGGGTAGCTGATTCCTGGCCTCCAAGAATGGCTCTTTGTCCCTTTTTCTCTTGTCTCCTTTAAGTCTGGAAGAGATTCGAGGTTTGTCCATCTCTTGCGACTCCTTTAAGTCCGGAGCAGTCCCGAGTCGTTGATTCCTAGCCTCCAGGAATAGCTTTTTATCCATTTTCTCGTGTCTCCTTTAAGTCCAGAGGAGATTCGAGTTTTGTCCCTTTTTCGCGACTCCTTTAGGTCCGAAGGAGATCTGAGCTACTGATTCCTGGTCCCCTAGGAATAGCTTGTCTTCCTTTCCTTGTAACTCCTTTAGGTCCGGAGGAGGTCTGAGTTGTTTTCTTATGCTCGAAAACCAACCCCTTATCTTCGGGCTGATAGCCCTAACTATCCGGTGTTGAGTTCGTCAACCTATCATCGGGCTGATAGCACTAACTATCCGGTGCTGAGTCCGTCAACTCATCTCGGGTTGATTGCCTTAACTATCCGGTGTTGAGTCTGTCAACTCATCATCGGGTTGATAGCCCTAACTATCCGGTGCTGAGTCCGTCAACTCATCTCTAGGCTGATAGCCCTAACTATCCGGAAATGAGTCCATCAACTCACCCACAGGCTGATAACCCTAACTATCTAGTCGGTAGGTCCATCAACTTACCATGCCCTATCCTTTAGCTTGTAGGTTTGATAGTCTTATCCCATGCCCCTTCTCTCGGGCTGATACCCCCAGACTATCCGGGTGACACCCGTCTTCGGTCTATCCCTCGGACGGCAAGTCCAGCATCTTGCCCTGCATCTTCCTAGGCCGGATGGTCCGCCATTCGCCAGGTTTACCCCGGTCAATAAGTCTGACAGACCTGCCCGGGCACTCTTTGGCACGAGTCAGGAAATCCCTCACGCTTCTCTTCGAGAGCTGAGTTACCCACTTGTTTTCAGCATCACCCTCATGCATTACCTAGCATCACGGTTGTTCTTTGCATTAGTATCATGCATGGACCACGAGTCACGACTTTTCGGTGCATCCGTCGAATAAGTGGCCCACGGCCACACAATAAATACCACTCTCCCACAAACTGAAATGGGGTGTCTTGTCAGCCCAGAGCATCATTCTCGGTTCCATCCATCCCACGACCTTGCTCAGGGAGGGGCATCTATAGACACCCCAAGTTTGAGGTCATTTGGCAGCAGGCCCCTCCGGATGATGCTCTACTCGCAACAACAAAAATCCTAGCCCACACAAGTCCAATCAGGCCCACACTAGCCCACCTGACCCAATTAAGCTTGAAATCCAACAAATAAAACCCTAAGACCCACTTAATCTAATTAAAATCCACCTAAAATCCAATAAAACCCTAATTAAACAAATGAAACCCAAAATCCACTTCAAAATCCAATAAAACCCTAATTAAGCAAATAAAAACCCTAATCATTTAAAACCCACTTAAATCAACTTAAAAATACAATAAAAACCCTAATTAATCAAATTCAAAACCCTTACCATGTGAAAAGAAATTAAATCAATTTAAAATCCATTAAATAAGACAAAAACCCTAATTCAAGCTTAAATCATATTAAATTACTTAAAAATCGAAATAAATAAGTAAAAACCCTAATTAATGTTAAAATCCACTGAAAATCCTAATTAATAAAATCCAAAACCTAAGTAATCCAAAAACCCTAAATAAACACAAAAACCCTAAATAAACATAAAAATCCTAATTAATAAATCCATAAACCCTAATTAATCCAAAAAATTCTAAATAAACCCTAGCAAAACCCTAATTTCAATCAATTAAATAAAACCCTAAATCCAAAATTAATAATCACAATTAGCTCACAAAATTCTAATTAAAAACTTAAAAGTAAAACTCTAAAATCCCTAAAAATTCCAACCCCAAAATAAAATAAGAAAACCCAAAATAATTAAAACCTTGATTTAAAATCAACTAATTAAACTTTAATCACAAACTTAATTAAAATCATAAAACATAAATAAAAAGTCTAAAATAAAATTCAAAACCATAATTTGAAATTCAAAACCAAAACCCTAAAAAATCCCTAAAAAAATTTCATGAAAAGTCAAACCTAAACCAATTAAAACCTTAATTAAACCTTAAATCACAAAATTAAGAAATTAAATTAAAATCATAAAGCCCAATTAAAATCCTAAAATTAAAACCCTAAAAGTCCTTAAAAAATCCAAAAAAAAAACCAAAACAAAACTCCCAAAACCCAAGCCCATTAAGCCCAATACTATTTCGTTTAAGAATGCAATTCAAAACTTAGGAAAGTCAAAAAATAATTCTAGCGACCCTGATTTTCCAGCGACAACTCCGACGAGCAATCTTGAGGAATCCAGAGCAGATCTCAGCCTCCGTGATCCTTGGCCAACTTCTTCCGACCCACGCGCGTGATCCCAAGGCGCCTAGTGGCTGAGGAGGAGGATCAACGGCCTTGGAGAGCCTCACCGTCGACAGAAAAAAAAAGGACCTTTGGTCATAACCCATTCCAGAGATTTATCAGTCCTCTTGCAAGCCTCCAAACCCCCTCACCAGCGACCCCTGAGCCTAGCCAGATCCTCCCCTCCTTTTTTTCCAAAAGCCTCCGTCGTTAGCCAGCGATCAGAGCCACCGGAGCCTCGTCGTCGACCCACTGTCGAAGCCCACGAGAACTAAACTACACTGATTATCTAGCATCATATAGGTGGGTCGGGAATCCCTACCTTTTTAAGGAAGCTGTGCACAACAGTCAGCATAGGATGTGGTATGCCTCCAACTGGGCCAAGGTAAATCCTTGTACTTTCTGCTTAAATAATTTTGCTCCATATAGAAGGCTTTAGTCTAACACTTATTTTACTCCCGTAGGGCTTTGAGGAGCAGTTTGCCTCCTTTTACATGGACATTAGGAGGAAATGGGTATGTTGCCTCTATTTTACTTGTAAATGTCACCTTGTTTATACCATAAATTCACTTGACACATTTGCAAAATTCGTGTAGGAACTGCGATGGCGGAATATCATACGGGTACCTTTTTTAACTTTCCCATAACTACATGCTTTGGTACTGTTGTAAATCTGACATTCTTTTGAGAATTTTTCAGCAAGACTACCTAGTTAACAAGGTGAATGCGGACTGCAGTGGGGAATTCACCTTGGAAGTATCAGAGTAGGACCGTTCTGACACTAAGGTTTCACAGAGGGTCCTGAGTTCTTCTGCCCACTCTCAGTCTACTGCCACTGCCCGATATTCACACTGGATTACTCAATGAGGGGCCCAACTCTTAACCAAGAGCTTCCAGGAAGGATCTTCCGATGAGGAGGAGTCGGACGAGGAGTAGTTGTTTTCTTGATTTCAGTTTAGTCTTGTCACTCCTTGTTTATGAATGATGCAACTTCTATCCTGAAGAATGTCACTTATACTTTAAATGTGCGTGAATGCAAATCTATTTTTTTGGAATGCAACCCTCCTCTTGGGTATTTATCTGTGTGTGTAGATGTATGTTTTCATGTAGGTATTGAGAAATGGCACCGATTTGGGTGAGCTTGATATTGTAGGGGAGGCTTTGCTTTTTGTCAACCAGGTGGTGCGCTAGCTATGTGGGCTTGGTCCGTGTGCCTAGTTGGTGCGCCACCGATAAAAATGCCAGCTTGCTTTCCTTTTCTGTTGCGACCTCCTTTCTCTTTTCTATATTACTTCGTATTCCCCAACGAAATACGCCACCTCTTCTACAGAAAAAACAATTTTCAAGCCCTCAATCTTCCTTGAAGCTTCATTTTCTCTCTTCCAGTGCCAGTTACGCTCTTTTTTGGCTTGCAATGGTATGTGATCTTGCTCATTTTCTCTGATATGACATAGAAAACATGATCCTCCTTGAGAGGGTTCTTTATATTTACACATATCCACATACTGCTCCTCCATTTGTTCATTGTTGCTCATATCCCTTCATATCTTGCAACGAGGAAAAGACTACATACACCAATTTCTTCATCACACTTTAATTTCTTGCAATTGGAAGAAACTATATGCTTTGATTTCTATCATTCTCAGATTTGCTGCATATTCTCTCATATTTCTATCATTCTTTGGATTTGTAGACTTGTTTAATCCTCTCCACCTTGAGAAACCACTTGGCTGTATGACTTTCTACTATGATTTTACATTATTCATGCTATGCTTTGCTCCATTATCCATCCTCATAATTTCCATGCTAGGGGTACCCAACCATGGTGACATCGAAATGCTGTTCCAATGTTCTACAAACATGGATTGGTGCATTAACTGCTAAAGATCATGAGCAACTCCGAGTTTGGGGCATATCCTCCTCGTTGTTGAACATTGTCAAGGTGGAGGTGAACTAGCACTTGTTATGTGTTATAGCTAGATTCTGGAAGCCCGCTTTCCATGTATTCCACTTTGGGTAGAAGGAACTTACTCTTACCTTGGAAGAAACCCGACGGATCTGTGGCCTGTCACCGTACATGTCACTGCCCGTTTTCATGTGTCGTGATAGCTATTCTTCTATTCTGAGCCAGCTGACGGGCTTATCTCGAAGTGCTTGCGAGAAAAGCCTCATCTGCAAAGATGTGTCGGCTACAATGTTGTGCTTGGGTTATTTTGACAAGATCGCCAGCAACCGTGTGTCAAAAGGTAGCTTTTGGCTCCACGACTTTGTGGTACGCTTCCTTGGGGAGCTCATCTTCAGTCATGGTCGGATGACAGTTGCTATTGAGGTGGTAGAGATAGCGTTGGCCATGATCACCCACCAAATTGATCTTGCCCCCATTCTTCTAGCAGAGACCTATGTTGGCTTGGACCAGGCATTGAAACGTTCCTGTCAATTCAATTGTTGCGGTGCCTTAGTGCAAATAAGTCAACTATGTCATTTTAGCGATTTAACGTGCTTATCTAACTGTGCTCTGTTTTTCCTTGATAGACTTGGCTTACTGCCACATGGGGGTGGAAGTCCTGTGTCCCCGGAGAATGTGCCTATCTTGAGAAGCCACAGCTATAGCGTGCCGACTCCTAGCAGCAGCACGAGATGGGACTGGGAGATCCATGTTTGTAGGAGGAGGAGTAGGGATGCAGAATTCATCCAAGAACTGATGCCTCACTCGCCCTGGGAGGAAGTAGACTGACTTCTTCATGCAATAGAATTTCACTTGCTTATCTATCAGAATGTGGCCGGAGTTCAGAGGTGCCAAGTTGAAGACATCATATCGCAAAAATGGGTGCAGGTGTACCGGTTTTCAAAAGGACGATCATAAGCAAAGCTGGCAGATACTGTTATGTAGAAAATAACGTTCATGTAATAAAACTTACATCCTCGAGCTCTACCAAGTCCAACAGATATCGGTAGGACTCGTAACTATAAACTCCTGCAGTAGCTAGGTGGTCAGGCTCAACCCACTAACAAGGGAGGGGAAGAAGCTCATCTCGGAGGCACCAAAAGCAGTGGCCCCATGTAATATGCTCTATCCTTTTCTTGGATTTTCGTGGGCACGGAATCCTGTTGCTTGACTTCTGATCGAGCAGTCAGAGTCGACCTTTGATCGAACGGTCAAGGTCCTATCCTTTCCTTTTGCTTGGATTTTCGCAGGGGCGAAATCCTTTTGCTTGACTTTTGACTAGGCGGTCAAAGTCGACCTTTGACCAGACTGTCAAGGTCATATCCTTTTCTTGGATTTTTGCAGGTGCGGAATCCTATTGCTTGACTTCTGACTGGGCAGTCAAAGTCAACCTTTGACTAGGCAGTTAAGGTCCTATCCTTTGCTTTTCCTAGATTTTGTGGGTGCGAAATCCTGCTATTTGACATTTGACTGGGTAGTCGAGGTCATATCTTTTCCTTTGCCTGGATTTTCGCGGGTGCAAAATCCTTTTGCTTGACGTTTGACCGAGTGGTCAAAGTCCTATCCTATCCTCTTATCTTCTGGATCTTCGTGGGCGTGAAATCCTTTTGCTTGCCCTAAGTCTGTGTGGATAGGACCTTCCTTTTTGCTTGACAAATAATGCATTTTGTCATGCCCTTTTCTTTTGGTTGGTACCCCCAACTACTCGGTTGACAACCGTCAAGCTGTTTGGCGATCGGGCTGACAAAACTAGGTTGATTTGTCATATCCCACCTTCACAGGTTGATAACCTCAATAATCTAGCTGATGAGTCCAACAACTTGTCATGTCCCTACCTGCGGGATTTCTTTAATTTTCGCAGTATTACGTCATCATTGGTATCAACATTGCATCTGCTTTCAACACTCATTCTTTTGGGTGCAACATTAGCATCAGCTTTGCATCTACATTCAGCATCAACTCTCGCATTTGTATTGCATCGGCATCATATTCTCAGCATTTGACTCGGCATACACATGCATTCCAGTTGCACTTTGCATTTGGCAATAAGTCATGACTTTCAGTGCATCCACCAAATAAGTGATCCAATGCCTATAACAAATATCATCTCTCTGCAGTCTCAAAATAGGGGTATCCTGTCAACCCTGAGCTTCGGTCTAGGTTCCCTCCGTCCCTTGACCTCGCTCCGGGAGAGGCATCTATAGACACCCTGATTTTGAGGCGACTAATAGCGAATTCTCCAAAAGGATGTTGCTCTGGACACGACAAGCTTAACTACTTTTGAACCCTATTTGACATTTTGATTGGCCCAAGATCATCGCACAAACCATGACCACAAGCCCATAGTACAGTTAATAATCTAGGCAGCCAAGTGGAGAGCACTATACTAGAGCACCAATGCGGAGCACCATCATGGCACACCATCTTGGCACACCAATGTGGTGCACAGCCACTTTTCATGGTGCTAGCTGTTGGCTATCCATCTTCTACACTCGTAACCTCCACTTGTAAATATTCTTCTACGAATCTATGCAAACCTGTTGGTTTCCATGGCTTTTGGCATCCCAAGGCTTTACTACTTCACCTCCTTTAAAAGCCACCCATGAATCACACTTTAGGTTCCCTTGGCAATTAGCGCATCCACTTTCAGAGCACCCTTTTGCATCCTTGAGCACTCTCAGTCGTGACCAAAGCAGCAAGTAGGAGACACCTTGAGCCACCCAAGGAAGAGACATCATAGGTATGTTCCTTTACCCGCATTCACATGGGCTTTGCATGATATTCTGAATAAAGCTTACACTACAAACTAGGCCGATATAATGTTTGTATGTTGATGCTTCTTTGCACTTTTTTTTGTTTAATTGGATGTTCATGATGCGCTTTTATATATTCATTGTTTGATTATCATGATGAATTCTTGCACTGTGTGGTCTTTTTGGGCAATGTATCATAATCCTATAAGGCTATTGGCCATGGAACATGGGCTATGATGCACCCCTTTGCATGCTATATCATGTCCCCATGCTCCCTAAATCATCCAAGTAGTTGCATGAATCATAAAAGCCTCCATAGGTAGTTGTAATCTTAAGGAACCCATGAACATGCATGAATAAGGAGAGAGTGAAATGAGTGCTTTAGACTTGGTTGTTTAGTATCATTATGTTCCCTGGTATCTAGGCTAGTGATCTGGATAGTCATTAATATAATTAGTTGCATACATTCAGCCTAGGCTCTGAAATCAGATTGTAGTCTGAAACAGAGTATCTAGGGTGCACCAGGCTGGCGCACCAGGCCGGAGCAAATTACTGGCGCACCAGGATGGCACACTTGTCTGGTCACAGGATGTAAACAGTAGGATTCTGCATCATAGATTGCATACTTTGCTGCTCGTTATGAACTTTTATTTTTCTGGTGTTTGATCTCAGATATAACATGCTCATTTTTGCACAGTTTCATCATGTAATAACCTTGTTTGCATTAGTTTTGCATCTAGTGAAGTTGGCTTTCCACTAGGGTCTGGTGAACTGGTAGCCTTATTGGACTCTTGTCTAGAGAACTCTTTTACACCAGTGCAGGATCCAGACCCAAGTAACATAGCTAGGCCTCATTAACCTTTCCAAATTAGGAGTTTTGTGGTCTTGTGTGAGGCATATTGCCCTTAAGCACATGACCCATGTCATGGTGTCTTGGTTTCACTCTTTCTTTCATGGCTTTATGGAAAAGAGATTGTAACGCCCCGAACCCGGGCACGTTACCAAAACACAGTACCACAAGCCTAATCACACAATTACAGAATAAAAGGACTGTAACCAAGGCTCACCTCAAGGATCTCGATGCGTGGCTAGAAGCTCCAACTCCGGCACCGGAACCTGGTTGCACGCGGTCTGCACCTGAAAACACACAGCACGCGTGAGTCACATCTAAGTCACCCAGTACGCACCCCCAAAACACACAACTACAAGCAAGCACAACAAAACCAAAAGAAAACCTGTTTTCTATCATGTAAAAACTTGGTTTTCTTATCCTAGAAAAATCATTTTTCTTTCCCAAGACAATACCATTTCAAATCCTGGGATTTCCTCCCATAACACACCTCCTAACCAGATCCAGCCTAAAACACAAGGCCCCACTGGGCTCAAAACCAAACCACACACACTGGCTGGCAACTGGTTAAAACATCATCATTCATTTCAGGATTCTAGGACCATCTCACAAGTCCAATCCTGACCACACACATTACTCTT
>JAMKQA010022834.1:0-14282 GCA_024699735.1 Posidonia australis
TGGAAGGAGGAACTCAAGCAAAAACTTGCTAAAGTGCAGATCTGTTCTCAGATTTCAGCACCAGAGTTTCTCCCAAAGATTGTGTTTCTCTCTTGCAAAAGAAAGGTTTTTCTCTCACAAAACGAGTCTCTTCGAATGGTTGCTCTAAGGGCCTTTTTATAGTGGTCTCTAGGGAGGTTACAAAGGGGTCTTGCAAACGAAAAGCCTCGAATATTCGTTGTAACATTCGTTTGCAAGAGTAACAGCCCGGAAGGCGGAAGGTCAACAGCCAGAGCTGGGCGCCTGTTTGGTGCGCCACCTTGGTGCACCAACTTGGTGCGCCACCTTGGTGCACCAGCCCTGCTCACAAATGTCTGATTGGGGCTCTAGCTAATGGGTTTGGGGCTCGGTTTAAGGCCTGATCGCATCCAAAGCAACATAGGGACTCCCATTCCTGGGTCACCTCAAAATCGGGGTGTCTACAATATCCTTTAAAGCTCAAGCAATATTTTGCCCAACAGCAGCACGGAAATCCAAGGTTGAGAAACCACAAACAAAGCACAGCCTCGACAGCTCCTGTCAAGACTAGGCAAAAGCAACTTGGGAGCATCTGGGTCCACGAGCACTACACTCAACCCATGACTACAACCCAAGAAAACACCAACAGCAAAGCAAACACAACCAGAACTCACACGCTCTGGCGCCAAGTGTAAGACACCTACTGGCTCGTGTCCCTCGGGAGCACAGCCAGATCAGCTCAAACACCTGGAATAGTATCACTGAATACTCCATTCAGTGCACCGCACACAAAACCACACAAAACCTAGACCTAGGGACACTGTCATTATCCCTAAAGTCCAATTTAAACCATCTGGGGAAAGAATCTACTATTTCTAAATCATTTCATCTTTTATTCTATCCATACCCTAGGTGAAATCTTGCTAATTCATTTTTAGGAAAACCCTAGACCGTTCTAATGATTATCCTAATCATTTATGCCATCATGTTTATCCCCCAAGATTAATACATATATATATATATATATATATAGAGTAATGATCAGGTAGGGCCCTGCCTTACTTAAGAAAAGTAGGGCCTATGCATATTTTCAGTAAACTATGTATATTTTAATCAACAATTTACTGAAATTATAATTTCAATCATTTTCAGTAAATACTGAAATTATCTTTTCAGTGAACACTAAAATTAATTTTTCAGTAATTTATGAATGAAGTACAACATGATTTACTGAAAAAAATTCAAGGGCCTCACTTAACTTAAGTAAGGTCGGGCCCTATCTGAAAATCAGCCTATATATATATATATATATATATATATATATATATATATATATATCAAAAAATAAGATAACTTAATGTAGGATCAGGGCCTGAATCGGCAGACCGAATCTAGGCTCAGGGCACCAGATCGGCGAACTGAAAAACCACTCGGTCGACCGAAAACCCCTGATTCGATAGACCGAAAACGTTCGGTCAACCGAACCAGAAATTCTAACAACACCCAAGACTCCTAGAATGGTAGACCTAATAAATTCGATCGACCGAACCAAGGGTCGAGGGGACAATCTTCAATAAAAACGGCATATCGAAATAATTTGGTATGATGAACCAAGTGACTGCAGGGCAACCCGAAATAGGACCCAAAGCCCAATCCTGCAAACCACTAGTCCAAACCATGCAAACAAAATATCAAAATGAAGATCTCAACGAGATCTTCCAAACCAGACAAACAACACCGAAATCCATCAAGCGGATCTCGAGAAAAACACAGAAAACACAAAGGAGACACTATTCAACCCCAAGCATAAATACGGCCATAAATGGCCCACAAATGCACAATAAATTCTATAAAAATCACTACAATTACCAGCACACTAACATGCAGCTATGGTACAAATTTGGAATCAAAATAAAATCTACGGGCTGCGTACCTCCATCGAAGAAGCAGCAACGCGAGACAGACGGCGACGCTCCTCCTCCAACCACGAGTTGCTCCTCTCCTCCACACGACGTCGGCGGCACGGCGGTGGCTGTAATCCTCCTCCTCCCCACCATCTCCCTCTCTCTCTCACAATCCCTCTCTCCCTCTCGCCTCCCCTATCTCTTCTCTCCCTCTCCCACGCACATGAGGAGAAGAAGGAGAAGAAGAAGAAGAAGAAGAGAAGAAGAAGAAGAAGAAGAAGAAGGGGTGGGGGTGGGGCCCGGGAAGGGAAAGAAAGAAAAGAAAGAAAGAAAGGAAGAGAAAGAAGGGAAGGAAAGAAAGGAAGCCACAAGCACGAAACCAAACCACGCGACCTTCCACGTCCACGTGGCTCGTGCCACCAGAGACCTGCCACCAAACCTCCATGGCCCAAGAGAAACCACAAAACTCCAAAGAGGACCAGCACAGTGCCAAAACCACACCACGCCGGAAGGCTAGAAAGCCGCAATCCAAGCGTCAGCCACCACTGAGAACGTGTCCTACGTTAAGCATTGGGACCCCCAAAGCCTAACACGCCTGAATTCACCTTAATTATCTGACCAAGCATACTCCTAAAACCTTGGTCATTACAGCCTAACCCCCTTAAAGGAATTTCGCCCCCAAAATTCTCTAGGTGAAACTCCAAGGGCACCAAAATTAGGACATCACTTGAACGACCCAGACAAGGACACAGCGATGCCACCCAAAGTCCATGACCAATAGGAGAAATCTCCGCCTCACTGAGCCATTTCATCCTCCTTAGGTCCAGGGCGACACCAAGGACTCAACTCTCCTTGAGTTCGAACACCACTGAGATATTGGGTGAAACCCTTTCTAGGCACAAGAATCTCCACCCAGAGACTCCAAAGCAGTGTCTCCTAGAGTCACGAAACATCTAGGACACCCTTGGAGACACGCAACCACAGGATTGACTAGATGCAACGAGCTCTAGCCACGCTTCGCTGTGCCACTCTGATGCACAACCTGGTCAGCAACCACTGAACTCCACACCTTGTGCTCAGCAACGACTCTCATCACCCTAGAAAACCCCCCCTCCAATCAAAGGTACAAGAGATATCCGGCTACTGAGACACAACAAAGCTCTTCACGAACCTGGAGTGTATCGACAAACTAGCCAACCATGTGTTGTCTGTCTCTAGGAACTGCTTCCCAGATCAACACTCCACCAGATCCAGAGCACAACCCCCACTGTGGCCAACACCAAACCACATGGGTGGACAGTTTCTCCTGTGATCCTCCCAACTGGCAAGAACTACAAGACACCACGTTGCCTCATCGCAACAAGAACTAATCCCAACCCAAAAGGATAATTGGTGGACTCATTACCGCTCGCTACGACGGCAGCCTTGTAGGTCTAGACGTGAGGCCGCCAAAACACACTTAGACCACCTATTAAGTGTGAAGCTCACGTCAAAGATACTACAATCTAGAGTCCAAAGCCACAGAAGTCACCGTTACCAGTGAAACAACCACACCAATGGTAAGAACCACTCGAGAGTCATACTCAAATGGATCTTCAAACTAAAGCAACTCCCAACAAGAGTGTCCAAACCAACACGACCGTTCCTCCACCTTGGGAAGACTTCTCCATGGTGCCACTATCCTGAAGATACCTCTGCTAGATCCTCGACAATAGTTACACCAAAATCAAGAAACAACCACTTGGAGGAAACACGTGGGATCACACCCACCGGCTCGACCAACGACGCCACCAAGCGAGATGGGCAGCCAGCTCCACTTGACTCGCCCCATCTCCGTCGCAGAAACCCAAAACCCAAAAGCAAACACAGGAGAAGGAAGATCTCCACAGGTCGAATAGCGCTACGCCATCCGACCCCCAAGCAAACAAGAAAATCAACAACAGGACACCCAAAGGAAGCACTGGAGAAAAATCTCCACCGCCCAAATGGCACAAAGCCACCCGAGCCACAACCCACCAAGACCACTGGGTATCCCGACAAGATACCCCAAAACAACACACAACAAACAACACATCGGGCTATGCCACTCCATGGCCAAGCCCCAAACAACAAGTGCAACATAGCTGCACAACACAAATGTGCGACTCCACGCGCACCACCCTCCCTCAGATACCCCATCCTCAGGTAGAGCATTTGAAAGGAACAACACAGGCTTGGGGAACTCACCAGAGCCACCCCAAAACAACAACACACTCCTCGGAACCCATCGAGTCACCCAAAAACCACAACAGGCAGCTAGAGGCCCACTGAGTCACCTAGAAACAACAACAGATAGCTGGGGACCCACCGAGTCACCCAGAGACGACAACAGACAACTAGGGATCCACAGAGTCACCTAGAAGCCACAACAGACAACTGGGGACCCACCGAGTCACCCAAAAACCACAACAGACAGCTGGGGACCCACCGAGTCACCTAGAGACGACAACAAACAACTAGGGACCCACCGAGTCACCTAGTAACCACAACAGACAGCTGGGGACCCACTGAGTCACCTAGAGACGACAACAGACAGCTGGGGACCCACCGAGTCACCCAGAGACGACAACAGACAATTGGGGACCCACCGAGTCACCCAAAGACGACAACAGACAGCTAGGGACCCACCGAGTCACCCAGAAACGACAGGAGGATGGAACTCAAAGCATCCTTCGCAACCACCACAAGGACAACAACAACCACACATCTGGAAAGCCTCACGCTTCACCTAGATGCGATAATAGGAGGACGGAGCCGCAGGCATCCTCCTGCACCGACAAAAACGACAACAGACAAACGACTGACGACAACCACAAAGCACCGACAACAATAAACACCAGCAAAACAAACAGCAAATAGGCAAACAGCAACAATAAACAAACAAACAAGAAGCAGCAACAACTATAGAGGGTACACCTGAGGTAGACAACTGTGGCACCCAACCCTCCACAGCAAAACACCAAACTGCCCAGCACTGGGTGGTGGCTAACCCCCTTAAAGGAAACACGTCCTCTGGTCAACAGATGGAGGTTGCCTAATCCCCCTCAAAGGAACAAGGCACCTCCTCAACGAGCACCCTACCTCCACGTAGGTGTAGCACGCCAAGCAGACCAGGACTCTCAGCAGACGGGAACAACTTCTGGGCAGCGCGACTCGTCTGACCACACGCACCGCAAGGCCTCCTACCCTGCCAATCAGCATCGAGTCATGCCTAGAAAACAACCACCACCACACCTATGGGCAACACAGTGCTTAACCCACTCCAAACTCGTAGGCAGCACCACACCACACCACACGGAGTTGAGGAAATCCTAGCAAACTGCTCCACAAGAGCGAACACCGCTTCACGCTCTGCTCCCAACTGCTATCTCTCAAGCAGCTCTACCAAACCAGCGATCACAAGATATCCAACCACTAGGAATCCTTCCAACAAGGAGTCAACGTCCTTCTCCAATCGAGAATACAAACCGTCACTCCCATATTCCTCGTGGTCTCTCGCATACAATCCTCGTCGAACAGGAGCCAGAGCCGAAGACACTCCTCAACACCACAAGTAGAGAAAATCAAGAGACCAATAAAATCAAGGTGTAGGAATGCATGATATGCAATTCCACGGAGTCACCCTACCAGACAACCCTAGGCTAGTGTCCCTAGGTGGACCTAAGCTCTGATACCAACTGTAACGACCCCCAAGTCGCTACCACTAAACCTAGGAACAAATTTTTATTTTATTATTTGTTTTATCTTTATTATTAACCAACAATTACACTAATGATGTAACTAAGGCTAAGTACTCTCAACAGGAAATAAAACCAATAAACAATAGAAATAAACTAAACTATCACTCACCTAGATCCCTGATGTGTGGTGGCGTGACTCCTCTTATATGCACTAGCAGCCAATAGCTACTATCGTGCACCTGCCAAAAACACACAAAACAAAGCCCACGTGAGTGACCACTCAACAGTCACCCAGCACGCACCCCACCTATAACTCGGCAACCTATGCTGAGGGCAACCAAGCACAGGCATCACACCTGGATGCTGACAAACCAAAAGGGCAATCTACCGACGCCCAACACACAAGCACTGGCATCGCCCTCGAACGCCGCAACACCAAACCAAGCAGTCTACCACTGCCCAACAGGCCACAAAATCACAAAACCATGCCTTAAATACCATTTCTTTTCTTTCAAAACCACATGCGTGCACTTTTTAAAACCTTTTATGCATGCTCGAGAAAGCTACTTTCACCATCTCAAGCCCGAAACAACACCAAAAGTACAACTACAGAGACTCTACTCTGCACAACATGGTCCCGTCTGGACCCAAGCACACACCAAGCCACGGAGCCTCCACTCCCACAACAACGGAGCCACTACTCCCAAACAATAGAGCCATCGCTCCCAAACAATGGAGCCACCTCTCCCAAAGCACTACACCTCAACAGGCGCCAAAGCCACTGCTTCCTCTAGGCCTAGAGCCTGATTTTCCAAACCAAGACTCCGCACAAACAGTGTGTCAAACTGCCCGACACCAAGCAGACAACACTGGCCACAAGCAGTCCACTGAGGAGCGACCACGGTGTTCTGCACTGCCACGGTGTGCCACCCTGTGCAAGAGCCAACCACCGTCCCGCAATTCTCCCTCACTAGAGAACCCTTAACAAAGCCAACCCCTTCTTGGGAAGGCAGTCCTGCCTCTCAGGACGCTACCAGCTACAGGGCGTGCGTCCCACCAGCACTAGCCATCACTGGGTACGCCTCCTCACGACGCCCTCCACACGGTGCTCAAGAAGGAGTCTCAACCTCCATACCCGACAACACCCGAGCCTCAGTGCTCACAGCGACAACAGGAGTATCATACCTCCCCATCATGCCACGAAACACCTCAACCCGCAGACCACAACCCTAGCATCGAAACGACAGTCAAGGAGTATCATACCTCCAAGACCCGACGAATCTCCGCCTCAGGTATCTCGGCCCCCAACACAAACAGAAAACATCGGAAAACTCTATCCAAAACCACTTTCAAATCTGTACTCTTTTCTTTCCAAAACATTCTTTTTTTTGGGGAAAACCCTTTTTCAAAAACCATTAAATATCTTTTAAAGCTCAAGCAATATTGTGCCCAACAGCAACACGAAAATCAAAGGTCGAGAAACCACAAACAAAACACAGCCTCGATAGCTCCCTTGTTAGGCCCAGGCAAAAGCACCTTGGGAGCATCTGGGTCCACGAGCACTACGTTCAACCCACGACCACAACCCAAGAAAACACCAACAGTAAAGCAAACACAACCAAAACTCACACGCTTTGGCGCCAAGTGTAAGACACCTACTGGCTCATGTCCCTCGAGAGCACAGCCAGATCAGCTTAAACACCTGGAACAGTGCCACTAAATACTCCATTCAGTGCACCGCACACAAAACCACACAAAACCTAGACCTAGGGACACTATCATTATCCCTAAAGTCCTGTCTAAACCATCTGGGGAAAGAATCTACTATTTCTAAATTATTTCATCTTTTATTCTGCCCATACCCCAGGTGAAATCTTGCTAATTCATTTTTAGGCAAACCCTAGACCATTCTAATGATTATCCTAATCATTTATGCCATCATGTTTATCCCCCAAGATTAAATATATATATATATATATATATATATATATCAAAACATAAGATAACTTAATGCAGGATCAGGGCCTGAATCGGCAGACCGAAATGGAACGGTCGATCGAATCTAGGCTCAGGGCACGAGATCGACAAACCAAAAAACCACTCGGTCGACCGAAAACCCCTGATTCGGCAGACCGAAAACGTTCGGTCGATCGAACCAGAAATTCTAACAACACCCAAGACTCCCAGAACGGTAGACCTAATAAATTCGATCGACCGAACCAAGGGTCGAGGGGACAATCTTCAATAAAAACGGCATACCAAAATAATTTGGTATGCTGAACCAAGTGACTGCAGGGTAACCCGAAATGGGACCCAAAGCCCAATCCTGCAAACCACTAGTCCAAACCATGCAAACAAAATATCAAAATGAAGATCTCAACGAGATCTTCCAAACCAGACAAACAACACCGAAACCTATCAAGCGGATCTCGAGAAAAACACAGAAAACACAAAGGGGACACTATTCACCCCCCAAGCATAAATACGACCATAAATGGCGCACAAATGCACAATAAATTCTATAAAAATCACTACAATTACCAGCACACTAACATGCAGCTATGGTACAAATTTGGAATCAAAATAAAATCTACGGGGTGCGTACCTCCATCGAAGACGCGACGAAACGAGACGGACGGCGACGCTCCTCCTCCAGCCACGAGCTGCTCCTCTCCTCCACGTGACGACGACGGCACAGCGGCAGTTGTAATCCTCCTCCTCCCCACCATTTCCCTCTCTCTCTCTCTCAATCCCTCTCTCCCTCCTGCCTCCCCTCTCTCTTCTCTCCCTCTCCCACGCATGAGAGGAGAAGAAGAAGAAGAAGAAGAAGAAGAAGAAGAAGGGGTGGGGGTGGGGCCCGGGAAGGGAAAGAAAGAAAAGAAAGAAAGAAAGGAAAGAGAAAGAAGCGAAGGAAAGAAAGGAAGCCGCAAGCACGAAACTAAACCACGTGACCTTCCACGTCCACATGACTCGTGCCACCAGGGACCTGCCAACAAACCTCCACGGCCCAAGAGAAACCACAAAACTCCAAAGAGGGCCAGCACATCTCAAAACCACACCACGCTAGAAGGCCAGAAACCCGCAATCCATGCGTCAGACACCATTGAGAACGTGTCCTACGTTAGGCATTGGGACCCCCAAAGCTTAACACGCCTGAATTCACCTTAATTATCTGGCCAAGCACCACTCCTAAAACCTGGGTCATTACAATGGGGATGGCAGAGGTGAAGATTGATGCTTGCTCAAAACATCATATCTTGTACTACAAGGAACATGAAGATAAATTAGAGTGTTCAAAATGTCACGAGTCCCTTTACAAAAGTGACTCAAAGACTTGTATACCTCAAAAGGTGCTTCGTTATTTCTCTCTATCACCGAGACTTAAGAGGTTGTACTATTGCAGAGAGACTGCAAAAGATATGACATGACATGCAGATCATACACAGAACTCTGATATGGAGCATCCTTCTGACACCAAGTGTTGGCAAGTCCTAAAAGAGTTCTTTCCATCATTTGCTTCTGAAAACTGTAATGTCATTGTCGATCTTTCTAGTGATGGATTCAATCCACATGGTAGAGGAAAAGATTACTCATGTTGGCCAGTTATAATCACACCATACAATCTACCTCCTTCAATGTGCATTAAGAGGCCGTACGTGTTTTTGTCTTTGCTGATTCCTGGTTCAAGTCATCCTTGAAAACACATTGACATGTACTTAAGACCTCATGTAGACAAGTTGAAGATGCTTTGGGACATTGGAATTGAGATATACGATGCAAATAAGCGGCAAACTTTCAAGACTATAAGTGATTTTCTTGCATATGGGATGTTATCTGGTTGGAGCACACATGGAAAAATGAGTTGTCTGTATTGTATGGAACAAACAAAGTCATTTCATCTTCAATATAGTTGAAAGTCGTGTTTCTTTAACTGTCATTGTCAATTCTTGCCCATGGACCACCTATATTGAAGACAGTAACAAGCTTTTAAGAATAATAAAGTCAAATTGTCTAACTCACCATCCAAGTTGTCGGGAGAGCAAGTATTTAATCGACTTTTAAAGTTTGAGTAGATCATTTTTGGCCATGATATTGGTCCACAAACATTAGAAGGATTTGGGAACATTCACAATTGGACGAAGATCAACATATTCAGGGAGTTATCGTATTGGTCTAAGCTCTTAATTAGGCACAATTTAGACGTCATGCATATCAAGAAGAATGTATTTAATAATATGTTCAACACAGTAATGGATGTCAAGGGTAAGACAAAGGACACAGAGAATGCATGTAGAGATTTGAAGTTGGTTTGTAGTCATAAGGACTTGCATCTGATAGAACATGCTACTAGAAAGACTGAAATGGCAAAGGGAAAGTACACACTCGATAAGAATCAAATAAAGGTAGTGTGTGAGTGGGTCAACAACTTGAAATTTCTAGATGGATATGCATCAAATATATCAAAACGTGTCGATATCAAGAAGTATACTTTCAAGGGAATGAAGAGCCATGATTGTCATGTGTTTATGGAGAGACTACTTCCCCTTGCATTTAGAGGTTTGTTGCTTAAGCCCATTATAGACGTGTTTATAGATCTAAGTAAATTCTTCAAGGCCATTTGCTCCTCCAAATTGTTAGTGAAAGACATTGAGACTTTAGAGGGAAATATTGTTCTCATATTCTGCAATCTTGAGAAGATATTTCGACCTGCCTTCTTTGACTCGATGGAACATCTTATGGTCCACTTACGTTACGAAGCCAAAGTGGGTGGACCAATGCAATATCGATGGATGTATCCTTTCAAGAGGTATATGTTATTCTAAAGAAAATTTGTTTCTTTTTGTTTTTCAGAGCACTTTTATCTAATTTATCCACATTTCTAATAGGTACATGTTTTTCTTGAAACGAAAAGTTTGAAATAAGAATAGAGTGGAAGGTTCAATATATGCACAATATACCTACGAAGAGGTTGCCACTTTTTGCTCAAGATATTTCTCATCAGATGTTGAAACAATGCATAATCAAGCATAGAGGAACAATGGTAATGGAGTTGAAGAACCAAACGATATACTTTTTGTCTTTTGCTCTAGTGCTCGTCCTTTTGGAAAGGGAAAAGAACGTCAACTGACCCAAAGCGAGAAAGATGCTGTAGAGTTATATGTTCTTGATAATTGCGATGGCGTCGAACCTTTTGTCGAGTATTTTTTGTTATCTTTTTTGATATGTCGATTCAATAAATTTTGATAGTAATTTATCATACTATGTTCAAATTTTCAAGTGCAGGCAATTCAGAGAATAATTAATGGTCGACTGTTCTAGTCTTAAAGATGATGATAACTTGGAGTTATTCAGGAACACATTTCCTTAGTGGTTTAGAAATTATGTAAACCAACATGATCCTAGTCCAAAGCATAAGCTCTTAAAAGACTTAGCTTATGGTCCTATTTTTCAAGTAAAGTTGTACGGAGCTTGCTTTGCAAATGTGTATCGATTTCACACGCAAGAATACAATAGGGAATTGGCTACTCAAAATTTAGGGGTTATGGTGAACGAATCTTGTTATGGAGAAAACCATATTGACTATTATGGTATCTTAAAAGATATCCTCGTGTTGGAATACTCCGATACAAATAAAGTGATATGGTTTGTTTGTGATTGGTATGATTCTAAAGGAGTCACACACAACATTTGGCATGATATTGTACATGTTATACCAACCAAATACTTGAGGTGATTTGAACCATTTGTGTTAGCTTCACAAGCAGATCAAGTCTACATTGCTATGGTCGGTGATGCTACGAATAACGAGTTTGAAGACTTGTATCAACCAGACTACGAGCCTCCACAACCGATAGTTGTAGACCATGCTCTAGATCAAGTCTCTATAATTCCACCAAATTCAATGTTGTGGCAAGTTGAGGATGAAGAAAGAATGTTTGTAGAAGATAAACGTGAAGATGATGAAGAAAATGAAGAAAAAGAGAGTAATGACTATAGTGACGAAGACTAAGGAGATTTTATTGTTATTTTGGTATATATCTTCTTTAATTTGCTTTGTAAACTCCTTTTGCACTTGTATTCTATCGATATATATTGATAGTGAAACATTGATCTGTTATTTAAATGTATTTAAGATAATATAGAAAGCTAACAACTTAGTTTCAATTCAGGTTCGTCATGACTTTCTTGTTGAGCATTGTCGTCGTTCTTGTGCTTGTAAGTATCATCAAGTAATTCATTTTGGTATAATGTTTATTCAGTATATTACATGAATCTTACATGAAATTTTTAATGTATTGTTTACATTATTAGATGGCTAGATCTGGTAGAGGCAGTCAACACTTTAGTGGTTCCGTGGACGTGATTCATTGGAGGATCGAGAGATCAATCCTAGTGCTTACACAAGTGCTCAGTTGCTTGAATTCATTTGTTCACAAGGTCTGACACCACTTGAGGTTGGATAGACACCTCCGACCACTTTGGTTGAGGCTCCCACCTCTCCTCTTGTGTTTAGGCAAAGTTCTACTCCACAGAGTAGTGCTACACACCATGTCCAGCCTGAGTTGTCTCATCGTCCAACTGTAGCAGGTAAATAATATAATGAAATTATAGTTTTTAAGTCTTTATATTAAATATAAATATTGACAAATGTTTAATTTGGTTGATAAATAACAAGAACAACAACAACAAGGAGGATATGTTCAAGTTTCTCAGGGATCACGACCTCTTCTGGAGCTTGACTTAGGTAGCTTCTTTTTTTAATTTGGTGTTAGTCAACATGGAATACTTTTTTCCTGTACTTAACTTAATTTATTTGCAATAATTTCAAGAGGAGTCATAGGATCTCGTCAGAGATCACAAAAAAATTTAGATATATGCATCTATCATCAAGTATCGTGGTCGCATTTGCATTCAGATGAGAAGGAAAGAATGTTTGATGTGTTATTGGTAATAAATATTTTTTTATTTTTATCTTTAAGTTAAAAAATTAGTATATTAAATTAACAATGATGTTGGATTTATACAGAACAAGTTTACACTTTCACCTGGATGTACCGAGGATTATCGTGTGTCTTTTACAAAATTAATTAAGAAACAGATGAATGATATCTATTATAGGGCACGGATAGATGCATTGGCAAAATGCCCTAAGCCTCACGATGATTATCAGATAGTCAAGGCATTTCCTCCGTATTGGTGTACACAAGAGAGGCAACTAATATTTATATTAAATTTCAGTTGTTTTTATTGTTGTATATGTGGGAATTAACATCTATGTTATTGATTAATGTTAAAACTAGGTGGAATGGACTCTGTGATCTTTTTTCCACAGATGTAGAGTTCCAAAAAAGTTCCACAGTTAGGAAGTCAAACTGTAGAAAGCAAGAAATTCGCTCTACGAGCGGATCTAGAAGCCACAATGATGTTCGAGCTAAGTTGGTAAGGATATTTTTATATTAATTTACTTAAATTCAATATTAATTGTACATTATTTAAGATTTGATATCCTTTAGATTTGGATTTATTTAACGGAAAAGGATACATCTCCAAAATAGTAATTATGTTTTAAATTTGATTTGATTGCTTGCATTTAATTTCTCTAGATTACTGAGCTGAGTTGTTTTATATTAATTCAATATTACTTCTACATTATCTTCTACATTGCTTCAAAGTGATTTAAATTCTATTAACAGAATGACCACCTATGAACTTCTTATTATAAATCCAACATGACTAGAAACAAAAGGCCATTCCAGTATCCAACAATCCACATAGACAGAAAGACATAAACAAGAAAATTACCACAATGGATGTTGGTTGTGCTTATGGATGTTTGATGAGAAGGAAAGAATGTTTGATGTGTTATTGGTAATAAATATTTTTTTTTTATCTTTAAGTTAAACAATTAGTATATTAAATTAACAATGATGTTGGATTTATATAGAACAAGTTTACACTAATTACAGTAAAATTAAATAACTGTAACTAAGACTCACCTCCAGGAAACAATGTGCGGCCAGAAGTTGCAACTCCGGCACCGAAACTCAACTGCACACGATCTATGCCTAAAAACCAAACAAAGCACGCATGAGTGACATCTAAGTCACCTTGTACGTGCCTGTAGACACCCCGATTTTGAAGTCACTTGGCAGCAGGCTCCTCCGGTTGATGCTCTGGTCGCGACCACCAACATCCTAGCCCATACAGGTCCCAATTAGACCCACACTAGCCCACCTGACCCAATAAAACATTTAATCCAACTTAAAATCCACTGAAAAACAAATAAAACACTTAATCCAGCTAAAATCCAACAAAACCCTAATAAAGACCCTAATCAAACAAAATCAAATCAAATCAACTTAAAAATCCAGCAAAAACCCTAATCCAATTAAAACCCACTTAAATCAACTTAAAATCCAATAAAACTCTAATTAATCAAAATTTTAAACCCTAATCAAGTGAAAAGAAATTAAAATCCATTAAATAAAATAAGAACCCTAATTTAAACTTAATTCAAATTAAATCACTTAAAAATCCAAAGAAATAAGTAAAAACCCTAATTAAAGTGAAAATCCATTGAAAACCTTAATTAATAAAAATTCAAAACCTTAATTAATCCAAAAAACCCAAATAAACACAAAAATCCCAATTAATAAATAAA
>JAMKQA010022835.1:0-23090 GCA_024699735.1 Posidonia australis
AAAATGGCCAAAAGGGCTCAAATAGGCTTGCATGAAGTCCAATAGGCTTGAAATGATGTGATGGGCTCAAATGGGCTCAACCAAGGTTTAATGGGCCTTCATGGGCCCAATTGGGTCCCCATGAACTAAAAGGCCTAGGTTAGGGTTTGAACTCAGCCAACAGACCCCTCCTGCAAGATTGGTAAAATTGGGGTGTCTACAGGCGGCCAGTAGAGAACTTGTCGATCAGGGTCCATGAGAAGGGGGTAGCCATCTGTGTCACCTCCTCAATGGAGAACTGGATGACTTCTTCACTGTCCAAGAGAACCGGCTGTCTGACCGAGACCCTAGGAAAGGAAGGGGCTCTGTGTGTATCACGAGTAGCAGCTACGAAGGAAAGAGCACGGGGTTTCTCCGAGGCTGCTCTACAGTTATTAAAGATCAAAGGTGAAGCCAGGGGATCAACAGGAAGGCTGCCCTGCGAACCATCAGACGCGAAAGGAATAGACATCCTACAGCCCCAAACCTGGAGCTAGATCGAGCTCCGGAGAGCTAACCCAGCCCCAGGTTCTGGAAAAAAAGAGAGGGCATGCCCAGCAAAGGGGGCGGAAATGGGACAGCACGGATGGGAGAGCGCAGAAGGAGAAGAGACCATGTAGGCAGGTCGGAGGGGGCGCCTCCAATCCCCGGCAACAGTCGCCCCCGGGACGGAACAGTCGCATGCACTATAGGATCTGATTAATTTATTAGGGTTTTTAGGGTTTTGTTATTTTAGGGTTTTTAGAATTTTAATTATTTTAGGGTTTTTGTGATTTAATTAATTGTAATTAAATTAGGGTTTTTGGGTTTCATTATTTTAGGATTTTAGGGTTTTGGATTTTAATTAGGGTTTTGGGTTTAATTAAGTAGGTGTTTTTCTAAATTTAAGTGGATTAAAGTTGTGTTTCAGTTTTAATTTAGATTTAATTAGTTTTTACATGACTTAATTAGGGATTTAATTTGAATTTTGGTTTAATTGGTTTTTATTTGGGTTTTGACTTAGATTTTGACTTCATTGATTTTACCTGATTTTTGTTTAGATTAGGGTTTTTTTTAATTAGATCTAATTTTTTTAATGGATTTTATTAAGTTCTACTTGATTAGGGTTTTAATTTGCATTTTTAATGGTTTAAATTGATTTTGACTTTAATTAGGGTTTTCATTTGATTAATTAGGGTTTTAAATGTTATAAATGGATTTTGACTTTAATTAGGGTTTTTATTTGATTAATTACGGTTTTCACTTGATTAATTGGATTTTAAGTGGATTTTATTTAATTTTGACTTTAATTAGGGTTTTCATTTGATTAATTGGACTTTAAGTGGATTTAAATGGATTTTATTTATTTTTGACTTTAATTGGTTTTTTTGTTTGATTAATTTGGATTTTAAGTGTTTTAAATGAATTTTGTTTGGTTTTAATTCTTAATTATTGTTTTTTGCTTTGATTTGGTTAAAGTGGACTTCTGTGGGCCAGAATGGGCTTGTGTGGGCTTGAGTGGGTTTGAGGGTTTTGGTAGAGCTCAGGTTTTGGTTTTAGGTTTGAAAATTGGGGTTTTGGTGGTCGCAACCAAATCATCTTTCTAGTGGAGCTTGTTGCCAAGTCACTGCGAAATCGGGGGTGTCTACACATGAATCCTAGGACCAGCCTTTATCCTTTTATCTATTGACTCCTCTAAGTCAGGAGGAGATCCGAGCTGTTGGTTCCTTGAATCCTTGGACCTGTCCTTTTTTCTTTTACCTCGTGACTCCTCTAAGTCTAGAAGAGATCCACGTCGTTGGATTCTTGAATCCTTGGACCAGCCTTTATCTTTTTGTCTTGTGACTCTTCTAAGTCCAAAGGAGATCTGAGTCGTTGGTTCCGTGAATCTTCGGAGCAGTCCATTTTCATTTTGTCTCGTGACTCCTCTAAGTCTGGAGGAGATTCGAGACACTAGTTCCTTGAATCCTAGGACCAGCCTTTATCCTTTGCCTCGTGACTCTTTTAAGTCTAAAGGAGATCCAAGTTGCTGAATCCTTGAATCTGAGGACTAGCCTTTATCTTTTGTCTCGTGACTCCTCTAAGTCCGAAGGAGATCCGAACTGCTAGTTCCTTGAATTCGAGGACCAGCGTTTATCCTTTGTCTCGTGACTCCTCTAAGTCTGATGGAGATTCGAGCTATTGGCTCCTTGTATCCTAAGACCAACCTTTATCCGTTTGTCTCATGACTCCTCTATGTCT
The DNA here is from genome assembly GCA_024699735.1 of Posidonia australis. Taxonomy (NCBI): domain Eukaryota; kingdom Viridiplantae; phylum Streptophyta; class Magnoliopsida; order Alismatales; family Posidoniaceae; genus Posidonia; species Posidonia australis. Next base: position 2,239 of record JAMKQA010022835.1, read on the forward strand.
GGAGGAGATCCGAGCCACTGGATCCTTGATTCCGAGGACCAACCTTTATCCATTGCCTCATGACTCCTCCATGTCCAAAGGAGATCCGAGCTGTTGGTTCCTTGAATCCTAAGATTAGTCTTTATCCTTTTGTCTCATGACTCCTCTTAGTTCGGAGGAGATCCGAGCCACTAGTTTCTTGAATCCTAAGACTAGACCTTTTTCCTTTTGTCTCGCGACTCCTCTAAGTCTAGAGGAGATCCAAGTGATTGGTTCCTTGAATCCTAGGGCCAACCTTTATCTGTTTTTGTCTCGTGACTCCTCTAAGTCCAGAGGAGATCCGAGATGTTGGTTCCTTGAATCCTAGGACCAGCCTTCATCCTTTTTTGTCGTGACTCCCTCTAAGCTTGGAAGAGATCCGAGCCGCTAGTTCATTGAATCCTAGGACTAGTCTTTATCCTTTTTTCTCAGGACTCCTCTAAGTCTAGAGGAGATCCGAGCTGTTGGTTCCTTGAATCCAAGGTCCAGCCTTTATCCTTTTGTCTCGTGACTTCTCTAAGGCCAGAGGAGATTCGAGTCGCTGGTTCCTTGAATCCTAGGGCCAATCCTTTTTCCTTTCATCTTGTGACTCCTCTAAGTCTAAAGGAGAACCGAGCCACTGGTTCCATGTATCCTAGGACCAGCCTTTATCCTTTGTCTCGTGACACCTCCACGTCTGGAGGTGTAGACACCCCAATTTTGTAGGTTTGTAGGTAGTCATCTCCGGAATGGACTTTTGGTTGCTAGGCTCTCAATCACTTTTCCCCCAAAACCAATTTGACATTTGTAGACACCTTGATTTTGAAGTCACTTGGCAGCAGGCTCCTCTAGAAGATGCTCTAGTTGCGACTAAAAAGAACCCTAAACCAATTAACCCATTCAGGCCCACACTAGTCCACTCTGACCTAATTAAAAAAAAAAAAACCAAACAAAGCACATTCAAAATCCACTTAAAATATAATTAATGAAAAAAAAACTCTAATTCAAGTCAAAATCAAATTTAAAACACTTAAAATCCAATTAATGAAACAAAAAAATCCAAATCAATCAAAAAACCCTTAAAAAAAACCAAAAATCCCTAAATAAACCAACAAAACCTAATTCAAAAACCCTAAATAAACCAATAAACCCTAATTAAAGTCAAAAGCCATTAAAAACCCTAATTAATTAAAATTCAAAACCCCAATCAATCCAAAAACCCTAAATAAATACAAAAGCCCTAAATAAATCAATAAACACTAATTTAAAATCCAAAAATCCCTAAATAAACAAATAAACCCTAATTTAAAACCAATTAATTAAATCCTAAGTCCCAAAATTAAAAATCAGATTTAAATCACAAAACCCTAATTAAAAACATAAAATCAAAAATCCTAAAATTCAGGAAAATCCCAAAACAAAAATAAAATAAAATAACCTAAAAAATTTAAAACCCTAATTTAAAACCAATTAATTAAACCTTAACCACAAATTTAATTAAAATCATAAAACATAAATAAAAAGGCTAAATTAAAAATCAAAATCGTAATTTAAAAACTTAAAATCAAAACCCTAAAAAATCCCTAAAAATCCCAAAAGAAAAACCTATACTAATCAAAACCCTAAATTGAAACCAATTAATTAAACCCTAAATTACAAAATCAGAAATTAAGTTAAACCTACAAAACCCAATTAAAAACCTAAAACTAAAACCCTAAAATCCCAAAATTTCCAAAAACAAAAAATGAAAAGAAAAACCAAACCCTAAGCCCAATTCGTAGGCCCATAAGCCCAACACTATTCCATTCAAAAATACAAATCGACAACCTTATAAAAGTCAAAAATAATTCCGACGACCCCTGTTTTTTCGGCCGCAACTCCGACAATATCCCAAAGCCTATAGCCATAGCCCTAAGAGCCACCAGCGATCTACTCCCACAATCCAGAGCACCAAAGGAGTTTAGCCGTCGAGCACCACTAGAGACCGTGGAGACAGCCAACCAAGTACACCCTCTTCCTCCTTTGTTTTCAATTTTGTAGGCTCCCTTAGGTTCTATTAGGCACTTAGAATCAAGCTGTGACGATGAGCCTCCCCTCTGCCTGCCGTTGCCTCGCTTTTGGTGGTTGGTTCACCACCACCAGCGATGCTCCAAGCCTCTTGATCTCTTGTGAGGTTCCCTTGGGCTTCTCTTTGCCCCTCTTCTTCTCTTCACCTCCTCTCTAGTCTCCCTCCATTACAGAGGACTCTCGCTGTTGCTCAGCTTGTCGTCGCTGCAGTCGCTGTCGACCATCGCCACTGCAAACATTGTCTTGTCAGGACCCGTGACGGGAGAAACACTCCAGAGAATCTCCGATCTCCGCCGCACCAAGCCATCGCCTCTAGGAACGCCACCATCGCAGCCCCGTCGCTGGAGAAGAACGCCGACGAGGGGGGATCGACGGCCCATTCCAGCCATCGAGAGTCTCATCGACACCATTGGATCTCTCCCTCGCATCCTTCTCCAGCCTCTTAGATCGTCGATCGACTGTCGGGAAAAGCCTCGATGGCTCACCCTTGTCTTCGTCGTCGGTGATCTTCGAATCGCCAACGGCAGCCATTTGTTTCTTAGTTTTACTGAAAACTTAGTTTATTTTTTAAGACATCGCCTTTCAGTCTAGGAATTTTGTGATTAAGTCCCTGTGTTTTCGTGAAACTCGTCCTTCATTTTCTTTTAATTGTAAAAATTGCATGATTTTCCCTGATGGTTTTAGATTTCATGTCTTAATATTGTAAACGTTTATTTCATTATATCTAAATCCTTAAGACCATATTTTCTTCACATTTAAGTCCTAAACATTTGTATTTAGCCCCTGGAAATTTTAAATTGAGTGTTTCTCTGTGAAATTTACATTCTAGACCCTGAAGGTTTCTAAAATTACACTGATCATCATTAAAAATGAATTTTTATTACATTTAAGTCTTGAGCATTTGCATTTAGCCCCTGGATTCTTTTAAAATGAATTTTCTCTAAGAAAATTGTAATCTGAGTCCTAAAAGATTTAAAAATAACATTGACTATCATTAAAATTGAATTTTCTTTACAATTCGGTCCTGATCTTTTGCATTAAGCCCCTAGAACATAAAAAAAATGAGTTTTCTTTGTGCATTTTGCATCCTAGACCTTAGGAAATTTTATAATTGCACTGACCAGTATAAAACCCCAATTCTTATCACATTCAGGCCCTAAAATTTTGCATGAAAGTCCCTAGATTCACATCAAATCAGTCCTGAGCACATACAATTTGCATATAGACCGTTAGATTATTTCTAAATCCATCATTTAGGGTTTTAAATGTTTTCTTACATATTTTGGAATATTTTTCACTAATTGCATTTCATATTTTGCGTTTAATCATAGATTCCACTTAAAAACCGTGTTTTCACTGTGAATTAATCTTTAGTCTCACATTTTAGTCACTTTTGCACTTATATGTGTATTTTACACTTTAGACCTTGAGTTTTCAGGAAATTACCCGAGTGCAATTTTCACATCTCAATGCCACATTGACATTGGACCCATCATCTGCATGTTAGAATAGAAGTCATGAACATGTTTTTCATTCAAATTCTCACTCCTTTTTGTCAATTTTGCATCTTGGCCCTTATGCTTGTTTTTTATTGTATTTACATCATTTTGTTGTTTTTCTTCTCCATGTTTTCTTGCAAATAACATCTTCTGGACATTTGACACACATTTTGACATAACTTAGACCATACATAACTCCCATGCTAGCATCTATCACATCTAGCCAGGAAAATGACCAAATTGCCCCTATGCCTCCAATTCATGAGCCTACATCTCAATTTTTGCACTCAGTCTTGCATAGTCCGTGTTTAAGCCATCCTTTAGAATCTTTGCATATTTAGGCACTTATCCATGCATTTCATATTAGTTCTCCTCACATTTGCATCCCTATTTAGCGAGCCGACATCTCATGCCTTTCCTTCGTGGATTTTCTTTCTTCAGCTTGTCTTCAAAGTTTCTTATCCGATATCAGATTTGATTTGCTTTAATCCTACATTTCAGATTTTTGATTTGATTTGGATTTCATCGCCCGATGGCGTACACTAATTGACTGGAAGGCCTACATTGGCCCATTTGTAGATTATTTCTCCCCTTTAATTTTTACAAATTTTTCCTTGATTCCGAGGATTTGGGTTGACCTCACTTTTTATCTTCTTGATATCAATATGGTTTTTTGAAGCTTTCTCATTAAGAACCTCATCATCTCATGTGATTTCCTCTGTCATGTCATACTTTATGATTTCATCTTTTCATGTGGATTTCTTTGCAGTTTTTGCATACCACTTTGCACATCCCTCTAGTTTTGCCATGACATCCATATTAGCACGTTTTAGAGCATGATCTAGGCTTAGCAAGCATTCATTTATCCTTAGCAAGCGATTTAGGCTAGAAAGATCGAGTTTCTTAGGCGTACGAGGGTGCCTAACACCTTCCTCATGTGTAATAGGAATCCTTACCCATCCTCTGGTTAACAGACATCTAGCCTTCACATCTATATCTCATGTATTCACCCCCTTATTTGCCACTGTAGCCCGGTTCTCACCCGTTCCAGGTCAACTATGGCCTAGCCCACTAGCGAGTCTCCTTCCGCTGCTATTGCTCCGGAGGGCACTTCCTTTGTGGTCCCTCCTACCCTTGCTGTGTCTTCAGTTGATCCCTCTGTCCCCTTCGTGCATAACGGAGGTTCTGTCCCCCATCTTGTAGGATATCCACTGACCTTGGCCAGTCTAGAGCTAGGCCTTGAGTCCATCACAGTGACCCCAACTCGGGTTCTAGATGTATCATTGATGGCCTCACTTCCTCATGGTTCATTCTCTTTTGGCACTCCGCCTGTTGTGGTGACACCGTTTGCAGATTCCTTGCCTCTAGGGAAACCTGCCCTTGTCCCATCTGTGACTTCTAAACCTTTGACTGTGCCACCCCTTGCTATCCCCGAGGGGTCTCCTACCACACAAGCAGAATATCTACTAGCTCTCACTCAGAAGATCGAGAGCATGGCTTTTGCAATTCAGTCCCCTGTAGATCCCAATATTCCAGAGGCTCCCCGGCTGCCTGCTTTGGTGTCCCAGGCATTGGCACCACCACCTCAGCCTTCACCCCAACTCCTCACTGCACCCACATTAGGTGTGACACCATAGGCTCAGACACAACACATCACTGCACAGCATTCAACTCCAGCATTTGGTGGTCAAACCCTCGGGTTGGCTAGAGTGCAGCACCCTCAGAGCCTGCAGTCTGGCGCCGTACCACTGCAGTAGTTGCTACTCCCCCACTCAGCACCCATTGCCACACAATTCTCCACTCATCCTCCTTTTACACACGATCAAGTCTAGCCACCTTCACTTCCACATTCACACCCAGCACTCTTGCACGGATATGCTGGCCATCATCCTGCAGCACTAGGTGGCATGATTGTGGACCCGGAGGAGATCTTAGGTGCGACACACACAGCATATGCGGCCCTTCTCCTTGCTGCATCACCCTCATCGGTAGCAGCTCCAGATACCCACCACACCAAGGTGGGTGACCTGGAGAGAGCACTTCGACAAGTGCGGGGAGGTGATCACCAATCCTATGGATTTCAGGACCTCTGTTATTTCCCAAGGGCGACACTCCCACCGCAGTTCCAAATCCTAGATTTCGAGAAGTATAACAGTATGGGTTGCCCCATTGCACATCGTCAGGCATATTGCAGAGATCTCACTTAGCTTCAGGCTAACGAGAGGCTGCTAATCCGCCTCTTCCAAAAGAGTCTCACCGGTCCAGCTCTCAAGTGGTTCACATCGCTTGACATGGGCTCGATTAAGACTTGGAATGACCTCTTGCAGGCGTTCATGGACCAGTAGGCCTTTAATCTCGACTTGGTCCCAAAGAGGGATGACCTTGTCGCCACAAGACAGAAGCCCCACGAGCCGTTTGGGGAGCATGTTGATCGTTGGCTGTAGACACCCTAATTTCCCAATTTTATAGGATGAAAGTGTGATGGCTGGGCTATTAACCACAAATATATCCATTAAACCCATTCAAAGCCCATTTAATCCCATAAGGCCCATGAAGGCCCACTTAGGCCCATTAAGCTTACCAAAGCCCACTAAAGCCCATGAAGGCCCACAATGCTTCAACACATGCCATCTTCCTCTTCCAACCCAAAAGCCCATCTCCTCCTCTCTATTTTCATTTTTCCCTTCACCTTATAAACCCATTCTTCTTCACTGATTTCACCAAAACCACACGAACCAGCCACTGATCAGCAGCCCATCCATCCAACCATCCATCTTCCAGCCCATTGCTCAGCCACGACACTTCCCAGCTCAAGCCCTTCACGAATCGGAGCCGTCAGAAACCTCACTGTGAGCTTGGACCACCGTTGATCTCTGTCGACGCGCAAGGGGACAAGATGGAGCTTGGAGGACAGTAGGTTGTTAGTTTGTTAGGTCAATAGGAACTGTTAGTTTGTTGGAGAGATTAGTTAGCTAGTTAGGTGTTTGTTGGTTCTGTTACGTGCAGAAGTGGGTTGTTAAGAATTGCCAGCGACCTCACCTATAAAAGGAGGGGAACAGAAGGAAGAGAAAGGAAGAAGGGAGAGGAGAGATCCCAGAGCTCTGAGTCGTCTTCCTGTGGAGATGCTGAGCGCGACAGCTAGCCCCAAGGCCTTCCTCAGCCAACTTCTGTCATCCGTGCTACTGCAAAACCAGGTACGCCCTCCTTTTGCTTCCATTGCCTTCAATTCTAGTTTCCTAGGATCCCTTGAGTCTTCCCGAGTTGATTCCGATCGATCTAGAGGATTCCACTGGTCGGAATCAGCCCCTAGGCCTCGTCGGAGCTGTTTTCTGATGGCCAAGGTGGGGGGGCTGGTCTAGGGTATAGTCCTGGCCTCTGAGAGTCGTCCCTTCCTCCCCTGGTCTTCCTCTTGCTCCTCCACTCCTCCACGCACTGCTCCGATGCCTCCTGAAGCCTCCACCAGAACCTCGCTAGACTTGCAGCGTCCCACCATCGCTGGAGAAGACGATTGCAGCCAAAGAAGACGCCACGCATCCAGCCACTCCACGCCGCTCTGAGCCTTCAGAAAACTTCCATGGTGCGCCCTAAGCACTCTAGAGCCCTCAGAGACGATCCATGAGCTCTGGATCCCACCATCAACCGCGCTCATTGGAGGAGGCAACGACGACGATAGGCGAACCCCCACGTTGCTTGATCATCCTCCAATTTTGTCTCCCAATGGAAAGGACAAGCCCCACTCGACATCCCTAAGCTCCATGGACCTCTAGATTGCCATACTGCAGCACCAGCAGCTCCATTCTTCTTCATCGTTGTCGCTAGAGTGCCTCGATGGCGAGGTAAGCGGGAGGAGCACTCCTGTCGTTGGATGCCCGATCCGATCTGTTGGATCACCTCCCCTCTCTCTCTTCTTACTTCTCGTGAGGTCTGATCTTGGATTAGACCACGAGGTAGCCTTTAGTGACCTCTCTGGCGGTTGTCGATGGTGGAGCTCCGTCGCCAGCGACCGCAACTCCTTTTTTCCTTTTAAAAAAATAAAAACATTTTTATTTTAATAAACCTCTAAAATTTTTCATCTGTTGCACTTAGGTTCTTTTCTTTATTACAAATATGTCCTTTTCTTACATTTAGGTCCTTAATCATTTTTCATAAATCGTTTGAATAAAGTTTTAACTGAAAATATTGCATTATGCCCACTAGGTGTTCGAAATAATGTTCTTCAGGTTTAAAAGTTTAATAAAAACCTACAGAGTTTATTTTATGCATTTTAATCCAAAGTTTTTGCATTTACGACCTTGAACTTTTCTGAAACGTTTCTGAATGCACATTTTTCTATCAAAATTGCATTTAAACCCCTAAACTTCACCAAAATAACATAGAATGCATATTTCATTGGTTAAATTGCATTTTAACCCTTGAACTTTACTGAAACTCTCCAGAATGCATATTTTCTTTAGTTAATCTGCATTTTAGCCCCTAAATTCTTCCGAAATCATTCTGAAAGCATATTTTTCTGGTTAAATTGCATTTTAACCCCTGAATTTTCTCTGAAATCATTCTGCAAGCATATTTTTCTGGAATTTCTCTGATTGCATTGTTTCTTTGGTGGAATTGCATTTTAGCCCCTTAACTTTACAGATTTCACACTGAACGCTTGTTTTATAGGTTAAATTTACTATTTTGCCCTTGAAACTTTCTGAGACTTTCCTGAATCCATTTTCTTGCATATTTTACCCTAAATTTCCACTGAATTCCATTAAATGCACGTTTTAGTGGCAGTATTGCATTCTAACACCTAGGAAACATCAATTTGGCCAGAAAATGCACATATTTGCACATTTGACCTTAGGTTTCTTCATAATTGCATAGAATGTGTTTTCCTATGTATTTTTGATGGTTTGGGCTTCAGAATTTCAGTTTTTATTCATTTTGCGCAAAGGCACCTGGAATTCTTATTTTTACAGTCACACATGCATTTTGCATATTTTGTTGCACTTTTTCATGCAATTTTCTTGCCTTTTCTTTTTTACTTTGCACACGCTTTTCCAACTCTTTTCAAGCTTGGTTTTCTCACCGTCTACCGGATTCTTTTCGATTTTCGCATCTTTAGATTTGATTTGGCTTTCCATCGCCCAAGGGCATACATTAAAAGGCTTATCAAAGCTGACATTGTCCCGAATGAAGATTATTTATCCAAATTTCCGCTGATTTGTGAGATGCTTTTTTAGAATTTCTCAATTTTCACGATTTTCCTCATCGCCCATGGGCGTACAGTAAAGAGGCATTCTCAATGCCTACATTTGTCCCTTGGATTAATTTTTTCCCTTTATTTCATTTTTTCTCAGTGATTTGGCATGTTTTCTAGTCATCATTAGCCTGAGCATTCAAAATAAGCAAGCACAATTTAATAGACCATTGACAAGTAGGAAACCTAAAAAGACCGAGTTTTCTCGGGCGCATGGGGGTGCCTAACTCCTTCCTCATGCGTAACCAGAATCCTTACCCTTTCTCTGGCCCACATTCATTTGTGCAATATATCCATTAGGCACGGAGGAGAACACATGTTTTTTGCATCTTGTTTGCTTCTTGGTTTTCTTGTGTGTTTGGTTTTCCTCGTCTTTCCATTAAAAGACTAGGTGGCGACTCCTTTCCGTATCCTTTCTCATCTTTCCTTGGTGTCTCCGAGTCTAGTCTTCTTGTTTGGATTCACCGTCTTCGCCGTGACCATATCTAGTCTCCTCGAGTGCTTCCACGCACCCGATAGGGGAGAGCCGTGTAGGGTATCACCGGCATGGTCACAGGAACTGGCGACTCCGCTGGGGATAACCAGATTCTTGTTTTCATTCTGGTTTCCCTACTTGTCTTTGGTCTGTACTCATTGTGCTTGTTTTCTTGTTCTGTTTGCTTGTAAATATTTGACTGAACATGCCTTTTTGCCTTCTTTACACTGTTGCTATGCCACTACACATGCACATGACTTAATTCATGCTTTGTTTGTCGATACTTGCTTTTCTACACCTACTTGTGAGCACCACACCAGCACATGCCATGTTCATGCCGTTTGTCTGACTTGTTTTGATGTCATAATTGTGTGTTTTTCCCTTTATTTGAATTTGCCACTAGTAGGAGAGTAGAGACATGTTTGCTTCTCTATCTGGTTAAAATAAAACACACAAACTTAGATGAACAAATAATACGGCATAACTAGAGACAAATGCTCACAAATCCCTATGGTTTAATAAAACTCAAGTAAAAGACACAAAAGCATATCGCATGATTGATCATATAGGGCATGCATCTTCTTTTCTCGGTCACCCACAGTTTACGAAGGACAATTCTAGTAGCTCGTTCTATAGCTTTGGCGTAGGATGTGTTGCTAGTTTGTTCTCCCTTGCTTGGGGTCGTGTTGGTGCTAGTAGAGGGTACAACTCCATGCTATTGTAGGAGACGAGGCCACCAATGCACCACATGTTCACTGCCTGCGCTTTGGCCAGGATTTAGAACGGGAACCTACTTTTTTGATCAAAGTCGAAACCTAAACCCATGAGTGCGTCCCATATGGTTCGATCCATCTGGAACATGCATGGTGAGAGAGAGCATATTAGTAGCATTCATGTGCATGTGTGCCATTCATGCAACCCTAGCAAACAATTGCATAGCTAACTTATATCTTTTGTTGTCTTGTCTTCACGCTTTTCACTAACGCATTAGGTTCTTTTCCTTTGCTAGTTATAGAGTTCTTTGTGCGAGTTCCTAGGTCTGAGCCTGGGAGTTTCTTTCTATAACCTCAATCATCAGGCATTATTCTCGATTGTCTTTCCTCGAGCAATTCGTGACTTCCAACGATAGCTCCTCGTAGGCATTGTCCTTTCACTTGCAATCGCAACCCTGTCTTTACCCGTTCACGGTCCGCTATGGCCTAGCGAGCTTCTGAGATTGTTACACCAACTGCATTGGAGGGGATTCCTGTTTCTGCCCCTCCCCCCTCTTTCACTTTGTCATCAGTCATTTCACCTTCACCCCATGATAGCCACTTTCAGGCACCTAGAGTTCCATGTCCGCTGGATTTGGGACACTGGCAAACCCTCATTGGTCTGGAGCCCGTGGCTGAGGCGGTTACCATGACTACCGCTAGGACATCCGATCAGGTCATATCCTGTTCTTTAGTTGACCCTCTTCCACTTGACACTCAGTTGACTACGATTGCCTCTTCAGTAGGATTTCAATCTGCAGCATCTTTGAACATCCGACCCCCTTCGACATCTCTACCGCTTGCACTTCCAGCCCTCGGTATTGCCACTGATGGTTCAATCACTGTACAATCTCAGCAACTTATGGCCCTTGCGCAGAAATTGCAAAACATGGCCTTCTCTTTGGATCCCACTCTGACTACGTCTGTCTGTCCCATTCCTATGGATCCTGCTCCGCCTGCTCAGGCACTTCACGTTGCACCAGTTATCCTACCATTGCAGCTGTCACCACAGCTTCCTGTTGTCCCGATAATGGGCGTTACTACTCTGCCAATAGCATCACTACCACAGCATGCACAATATGTTCCTCCCTCCACTGGTGGTCAGCCTTTTGGGATAGTGGGATTAAAACGGCCTATGAACCCGACCATACTGGTTCAGTTGCTGTTGCTCCCACACTCAACAACATGTCCCACACAGCATAACATCTCTATACCCTTGCATCAGGTACAAGCTTCTGCATGCACTCCACCACAAGTAGCGCACATGCACGGGTACACTAGTCCTCATGCCACGGCACCAGGTGGCGAGATGATAGATTTGGAGGAGCACACGGGAGCTATAGACACAGCGTACGCGACACCCGCCCCAGCTGCACAGTCAATGTCAGCAGCAACTCCCAATGCACATTTCGCTAGGATGAATGACTTGGAGAAAGCTCTACGATAATTGCAGGGCAAGGACCGCTAGTCTTTCTCCTTCTAGGACCTCTGCTATTGCCCAAAGGCAGTACTCCCACCGAACTTCCACATCCCGGAATTTGAGAAATATAACGGGAAAGGCTGCCCAACTTCACATCTTCAAGCGTACTATGGCGATCTCGCTCAGCTATAGGCTAACGAGAGACTTCTCATTCGCCTTTTCCAGAAAAGTCTTACATTTCCAAAAAAGTCTTATAGGTCCATCTCTAAAATGGTTCACATCGTTGGATATGTCCACCATAAAGACCTGGAATGATCTGAGCCAAGCTTTTCTAGAGTAGCACTCTTTTAACCTCGACATGGTGCCAAAGCATGAGGACCTGGTCGCCACCAAGCAGAAGCCCCACGAGCCGTTCGGGGAGTACGTCGAGAGCTGGCAAGCCCTCGCTTCACAAGTGTGCGATAGACCTTCTAACGAAGAGTCTATTGAAATAATAATTCGAGGGGCATAGCCAGCCACTAGGGCTCTGCTAAGCATCCAACCCATTTCCACCTTTGTAGCCCAGATCAAAGTTGGCACCGGTGTAGAGAGCTCGCTAAATAGCGAATGCTTCCCAGCATTCGCAAAGGAGACCATAGCTACCGACAGAAATGGTAACAGCAACTGTGGTAATAATAGATCCAGCACTGGCTACAGGCGGAAGAAAGACTCTGCTAAGAATGTTGTGGCATACGTAGGGGCTCCTGTTATGCCAGCTAATGAGGTGAGCTCGCCAACTCAGAATCTAGTTGTTTACTCTCCTGCACCTAGAGCACCTCGCACGTCACAAATCACTACCACCACCGAGCTAGTCTACCGGCCCGCACCGGCAAGGCAAGGGCGCTACCAAGGATCAAGGTGGCTCCCATGACCTGAGAGAGATTACACACCTTTGGTCGAGCCACTGAGTGTTATATTTCCCAAGGTATTGTCACTACTAAAGCTTCCAAAAATCCACCCACCACCAAAGCCTCTTCCATCATGGTTTAAGGTGGATTTATTTTGCAGTTACCATAGAGTCGCGAGGCATTCTACGGAGAACTGCTCTACACTTCGGAATGCTATTCAGAACCTGATTGACCAAATGGTCATCAATATTCACACACAGGAGGCATAGCCTAGGCCCGCGGCACAGACACCACATTCATCTGCATCTCCATCTAGTAACATAGTCAACTGACCTTTGCCAGAGCATGGTCCCGGAACCTTGGGAGTTTGTTTCCTTTCTTCAGATGAGGTTGAACCTTTTGATCCTTCTCTCCTCATCCATGATGTTCAGAACTGTTCTCCTATCAGCCGAATCAATCCTTCATTGAAGCTTCAAGCTCTGTAATCAACATGATCCAGTTAACTACTCGACCAAGGCGCATGGCTACCAGACCCACCAACAATCAGCCTACTAGCAAAACCGAGGCATGACCTAACCCACCAAGCGCCAACACCCACTCTACCAGTTTCAGCCCTAGTGGAATTAAGGGCTCATGCTCCTGAGGTCATCAATTTGACACAAAATACTCATTGCATGCCTTATAGCTATACCGTAGAAATGTGTGCTGAGGTGACGCGGTTGGGAAGGGTATACAAGGCTTCGGTCTCAGTAAACAAAACCAGTCAGCTTGTAACTTCATCCACTGAAGAAAGAACCCATATTCCCAATACAATCCCTGAAGAGACCATCACAAGAGCTAACCCCACTGCCAAAGTTGACCCACCTGTAGCCGACATCACTGTCTAGTTGAAAAAGGTCAAAGCAGACTTATTAATCTGGGATTTAATTCATACTTCGACCGAGCATAGAGAGGCATTTCTTTGGGTCTTTCAGGTTGCCCATGTTTCCTCAACCATACAGCCATCGACTTTGGATAACATGATAGGGATGATAGCCGCGCTAGAGGTCATTTCTTTCTCTAGTTCTGAGCTTCCTCCAGCAGGGACTAGTCATAACCAGCCCCTATTCATCACGGTGCAATACCAAAATTTCAGCATTCCTCTCACTTTAGTAGATAATGGCACCGGTTTGAATGTCTGCCCCATGCAAACCATGAGTCAGGTCGGCTTTAAATCATAGGACATTACTCCAATAGTAAAAGGAATGACAACATTCGACAACACACACCACGATGCCCTAGGGATCTTGATCATTCCCCTAATTGTTGGACTTGCTCATTTCGAGGTTGCGTTTTATGTTGTCGACCTCGAACCATCTTCAATCTTCTTCTTGGGTGTCCTTGGCTTCACAAGCATCAGGTTATCCCTCTGACCCTTCACCGTATGATTAAGTTCCGCTGGAACAACGACGTTGTCGTCGTGATGGCGGAAAACCTTGAAAAGGAAAGGGTTGAGGCAGTCTGTTCAGTGTCGCTCCATACTATCCATTTTGACTCCAAACCTTTTGATGTGCTCTACTGTGTCGACCATTTTGAACCAGTCAATTTTATTTTGATTCTTGAGCGTGCCAGTCATTTGTCCGCTTTTGGCAACCCCTTTTTGATGGTCAAGAATCTATGTCAAAATGGGGGTATGAGAGAGGAGCACCTCTCGGGTGGAATGGCCAAGGGATCACAGAACCAATCGTCGTGGAGAGAAGATGTAAATTTGAAGGACTGGGATAAGAGAAGAAGCCACAAGACGGATACGCGAAGCGTCGTAAGTTCCAAAACCACGTTATTCCATGGAATTTAAACAACTTTGTTAGTGTGGGATTGTTGGATCCCCATTGGAGTTTGGTGCTTGTAGAACCTAAGCTGGACATGCCAGTCGGTGGGCCAGAGTGGGTATGTGTAGAGGATTACTATTGAAAAGAGGAAACTTCAGAAGGAATTCAACATCATCCATGCTACCGGGGATAGCTATGCTAGCATTGCAACTTCAAGAGTCAGTTGAGGGTCTCTCTACAAATCCAGTTGTAGTCTGGGATTCAGCAAGGGCATGTGTAGCAGTAATGGCATCAGAGAAGTAGTCAGTTTTGAAGGGGTTACAGCCAGGGTAGCCGGAATCAATGCCTGAGGTGTTGAGAACTACCAGCGCATATTATGTAGATTTCGCTTCCGATGAAGAGGACGGAGATGCCGTGGTAGCTCAGGTGGATAACATGCTCAACGATCTGGAAGTTTTTATTTCAAGAGCAATTATTAGTACTGGCCGAGGTAGCGCAAAATGAGCTTAGGCGCAAGAAGGGAAAGGCAGTAATGATCGAGGACACACAGGTGTAGATAGTTGCACAGGGTCAGTCTGCTATCATGACCCTAGAGGAGAATGGATCTTTAAACTCTAAATTAGAGGAGTTTATCTCCTATCAGCCGGGAGGCAGGTCTAGGTGGTACTATTAGACCTGGCCCCACATGAGTAGTGGGGTAAAAAAGAAAATGATCCTGAGATAGGCTCAGGAAGGAACCCAGGCGGCAGCACTCACATCAGTCAGACAAACGACAACTGCCCACCTGTTGTACATGCTGTACAAAGAAATCATGAAATTGAAAGCTTTTGTCTACCTGAAGTGGAACAGTCAGACGCAAGTTCAGAAATAGCAGAGCCAGGAATCATCAAGGGTGCATACAAGAAGACTAGGGTTACAGTGACCATTCTAAAACAACATCAGGGGCTGTTATCCTTGAGGACATGGACTGCATCGAACAGTCAAAGCTAGTTAATTCATGCTACCTGAAAAAGTACTATCAGTAATCATAAACAGTGTGTCCTTACTCTGCGACACTAACAATTTCCTTCATACATACATGAGGTCATGATCTTCTTACATCCATGTAGTTGTGCATCACAGCACATACTAACCCTCATTCAGTATATGCATATATAGGCTAACATTTGTTTTCATCGTCACATGCATGGATCTTAGCCCAATGATGATAGGCGCAATAAGCTTGACAATGTGGGGAATGTGTAGCACCTCCTCAGGTAGATACTATTCAGGAACCTAGAGAGTGAGGGAGCCACCTTTCATTGTGAATTGGGCGAGGTATCCAAACTTCGTAGGGACCCTGCACCTCCCAGAGGGACATAAAATCTTAGGGACGAGAGTGAGAGTGCGAGAAATAAAACAAAAATATATCTGAAAAAGGGCATAAAAGAATAAGAAGACAGAAGTCGTAGATAGAAGTTGGCCCTAAAAAGAGAAAAATGGCGGGTAGCTCTGTCCCTCCAATTTATCTTGGAGAGGAGTCAGAGTGAATACCTGGAAGACATGTTATAGAAGGGCCTAGCCAACCCTTTAAACAGCAACAGCTCCTCACCATAGACCAGGTACCTATTACCTCTAAGTCAGGGATAGGGTGAAACCACATGCCTATGAGGGGAAAATAATAAAGAATAAGGGTATGGTCCAATGGGGTTTGGAATGGAGCCCAAGACACAATGACCCGTTTCTAGAGAGCCACCTAAGGAACTAGGGGCTTGAATAGAGTCTAGTGAGGTCTGGAGTTGCTGTTCCCATGTACTTGGCAATAAGCATCCCAATGTTGAGGGCACCAGTAAGATCCCACAAATCATTTAGCATGCCTGCATCATCCTTTTGCAAATATCATCCTAAAAATGTCGTAGAGTATCGCATGGTTCTCTTGGCTATGATGTGACAACGACTTTTAGTTCAAGAGAATCAAGAGGACATCGCCTAAACCAGGGGCATGTAAGCTGCTCTCGTCGGTTAGGACCATTTATGTCAAACCAAGGGCATATCAGTTGTCCTGTGGTTAGACATACTGAGCTAGTACTCGACCAGGGGCATGTAAGCTGTCCTACAGTTAGACGCTTTGAGTCAACACTCGACCAGGGGCATATCAGCTGCTCTGTTGGTCGAGGACCCCAGTAATCTGCTGTAGGGCACAATCATTTGATAATCTTGATCTTCCAAGTTTGATGGCCACATCTCATTACTTGGGTACCTGGTCAAAACCAATTGAAACCAGCGTTTTCCCTCAAAGTTGTGCATAAAATTTAGTCTGTCCAACAACTCTCTGTCCAGTCAGCTATAGTTTTCAGCTTTGGGCTAGATTCTCTACTTCATTCAATAAGACATCATCTCTTATCGTCTGCTTTCATTCTGCTAAGTGCTGTTGAACGAAGCAAAGTTAAAATCCATTTACAAAATAGTGTTTTGTGCATGTCCTGCAGGAGATCGTTTATCCCCTTTCCGAGGAGTCTCGAGCTATGAAAAGCTGAAGTGCCTTACAGATCATGGGTTTCCCTACGATGGTGGTGCCCACATATTGCTTAGATGTTTGTCTAGGCATGGATCAAGTAGTTGACTGAAAGTGATTGCGACAAACTACGGATGTGGGGAATCTCTTCAAAGCTTCTGGATATCGCAAAGGTGGAGGTTTCTTTATACTTTCTATGTGCAGCAGCCTGATTCTGGAAACCTACTCATCATGTTTTTTGTTTTGGGAGAATTGAACTGACTCCAAACTAAGAAGAGGTCTACAGAATATGTTGTCTACAAAAGTTCCTGGGACTCAACGTCTTTATGCGACACGATGGGTATTCTTCAGTCTTGAGTGAGCTAACTGGCCTGTCAACCAGTTATTGTGATCGTTAGCTTATTTGTACAAATAGACTTTCTCCCATGCTGAAGCTAGCTTACTTTCACAAAGTGCCTGAAACGCGCGCCTCCCTAGGCGACGAGCTTTGGTTGAAAGGCTTTGTTGTCTGCTTCTTGGGAGAATTGATTTTCAGCCATGGCCAGATGGTTGTAAACATTGAAGTCGCTGAGATCACTTTGGCAGTTGTTACCCAACAAATAGATCTTGCCCTAGTTATCCTAGTAGAAACTTACCGGGCTTTGGACCAATCACTACGCCGCTGCCGACACTTTTATGGTTGTGGAGCTTTTGTACAAGTATGGTTGGCTGCACATCTGGGTGTAGAAGTCTTGCACCCGCAATGATTAGCCTTCGAATCCTACTGTCAAAGTGGCCATGCGTGCACGCTCACCTCAGTTCAAAAGGAGTACGAGCGTTTAGAAAGCTTGACAGAACAGAAAATCATCTGACGCATTATTCCGTCGGCTTCTCATAACTTTGAGGCTTTCATCAACATAGTCGACATGCTTCTTATCATACTGCTAGGGTTGAATGGTGGAGTGGAATACCACCCAATCTGTGTGATGTGATAGTTCAGTTACCAACAGGATTCTTTTATTCTGTGGCAAATGGCAGTGTGGTTCGAAGATACCCCCTGGACTCCTACACTATGACTAAGGAGCTGTCTCGCCTACTCGGTGGCTCCATATGATTGATGAATCTTACAATCATAGAGGGGAAGAGTTGCATAGCAAATTATGAAGCCGAAGTTGAAGAGACCTGGATAATCTATAGCACCGCCCTGAGCCGTACGTTCTTTGCGAAAGCCTCAGGCTCCAAGAGATCCAGAGATGTCATAGATTCCTAACATTCATGTCATGTTACTGGTTCTTTGCAAATTGAAATATATGTAATCTCTTCATTGACTCGGGTAATAAAATTCTTCAAAACGTTTCTGGCTAGCTTGTTCGGTTGCTTATGGTTGATGCGGAATAGAAATCGCCATCGCGACAGCACGCGCATGGCTGGTGCAGGATTCTACTTTCTTTGGCTTGTCGACTTGGTGCTGAGGACCACCCAAATAATAGTCGAGAATCCTATGTTGTTGCCCCTACCTGGACAAATGAAGTCTTCACAAATTTTGTACCAAGTAGGGCAGAATTCCCATTTCGCCTATGAATCCCGATCCTAACGGACGGATTCGAGGCCTTTGATTTTCCCATCCAAGGTTCGCTCTATTAAAACGAATCCTGGTGCCTTTTTTCCCATCCATGGTTCGCTCTATTTGAACGAATCCTAGTGCCTCTTTTTTTCCCATCCAAGGTTCGCTCTATTGGAACGAATCCTAGTGCCTTTTTCCCATCCAAGGTTCGCTCTATTGGAACGAATCCTTGTGCCTTTTTTTCCCATCCAAGGTTCACTCTATTGGAGCGAATCCTGGTGCCTTTCTCCCATCCAAGGTTTGCTCTATTGGAACGAATCTTGGTTCCTTTTTCCCATCCTAGGTTTGCTCTATTTGAATGAATCCTAATGCCTTTTTCCCATCCAATGTTTGCTCTATTTGAACGAATCCTGGTGCCTCTTTTTCCCATCCAAGGTTTGCTCTATTGGAACAAATCCTGGTGCCTTTTTTCCCTTCCAAGGTTCGCTCCATTGGAACGAATCCCGATGCCTTTTTTCCCATCCAAGGTTCGCTCTATTCGAACGAATCCTGGTGCCTTTTTTCCGTCCAAGGTTTGCTCCACTGGAACAAATCCTAGTGCCTTTTTCCCATTCAAGGTTCGCTCTATTGGAACGAATGCTGCTGCCACTCCTTTGGCCTTTGATTTTTCCAATCCAAGGTTCGGTCCCATCGGACGAATCCTGGTGCCACCCCTTTTGCATTTGAATTTTCCCATCAACGGTTTGTTCTATTTGGATGAATCTTGGTGCCCCTTTTCACATTTGAGTTTTCCCATCCAAAGTTCGTTCTATTTGGACGAATCCTGGTACCCCTTTTCACATTTTAATTTTCCCATCCACAATTCGTTCTATTTGGACGAATCCTAGTGCCCCTTTTCACATTTGAATTTTGCCATCCACGGTTTGTTCTATTAGGATGAATCCTAGTGCCCTCCTTTTCACTTTTGATTTTTTTCCTTCCTGTGGGCTGGTAGCCTGAACTACCTGGTTGACTTCGGTGACCAGTCACTTCTTAGTCGGCAAGCACAGTGAGTCTTGTCAGACGCTTTTCTTGACAAGTGCGATAACTAGTCATGTCTTTTAGGAGTTGATTAGTCGTCAACTTGTCAACATTTGGTCATTTGTATTGTTTTCTTTGGTTGGCTTTGTAGACACCTCGATTTTGAGGTGACCCATGGATGAGCTTTCCAGTTGTTGCTTTGGATGTGGCCAACCATTGAACCAACCCTAAACCCATAGCAAGCCCGTAGCCCAACTAGAACTCCTGATAGGTTGGAGAGAGCACCTGGCTAGCACACTTACCTAGCACACCTCCCTGGCACACCTAGCTAGTACACCTCCCTTGCACACCTAACTAGCACACTTACCTGGCACACCAAACTAGCACACCTCCCTGGCACACCTAGCTAGCACACCTCCCTAGCACACCTAGCTAGCACATCTACCTAGCACACCTAGCAGGCGCACATCCCAAGCGCACATACCCGACGCACATCCTAGGCGCCCAGCCATTTCGCAGGCTGTAGGCTGCTGGCTTTCCACCTCCCATGGCTGTTACCTCTAGCAACGAATATGCCATGGAATCTTCCAGGCTTTTCATCTACGAGGCTCCTTGCATTCGTAGGAGTTACCCATGAGAAAATCCTATATAAGGACACCCATAGCCAACCATTAGGAGGGGTTAGAAACCTTGGGTTCAGCAAATCCTGATCTGAACAAGCATCTTGAGCCAGCTATATCCTCTTTCCAACACATATTCTCATTTTCTGGAGCACTCCCCTGCATCCCAAAGCATCCTTGGTCCTTCCAAAGCAACAAGGATCTCTCTATCTTGGGTATTTCAAGAAGGAACACCTTGAGAGGTAGGTTCTCTATCTCTTTTTTCTTCTTTAAATCTCAACTTTAGAAACATGATAAACATGCTTTGAAACCTTACGTATGGTCTGATTTCCTTTATGTTTTCATGATTCTTTAATGATGATTTTGCGTGTCCTTCTTGTAAAATGATCTCCATGTTAATCTATATTCTCGTTTGCAAGCATGCTTACTTTTCTTCTAGCATAAAATCTGCACCATATTGCATATAGGAGCTGTCTTTCTCTTATTGTTTCTTTACACATAAATCCATGCTAAGCTTCTAAATGTAAGAGTTATGTAGTAGAGATAACATGGCCTGTTCGTGTTTTGGTTGGATTTGCTTGTATCACGTTTTATCTCTTTGCACTTTGCATGATGGTTTTAGATGACATGATTAATATGATGGCTTTCGATCATGTGCATCCAATCGTGTTTTTCAGCTCTTAACAATGGCATAAATCCATCTGCATTAGCATGAATCATCCATATCTTTTTTGGGATAGATTCTGGATCAGATTGCAGTCTGATCCAGATTCTCTAGGGCGCACCACTCAGGCGCAACAAACCAGAGCACCACTCTGGCGCACTAAGCAGGTGCACCAGACTGGTCAGAGAGCAAAGCATTCACTTTTGCATCCCTGTTTGCATGGTGTAACCATGCCGGCGAGGAGGTTCCGCAAACG
Organism: Posidonia australis; assembly: GCA_024699735.1. Lineage (NCBI taxonomy): Eukaryota > Viridiplantae > Streptophyta > Magnoliopsida > Alismatales > Posidoniaceae > Posidonia > Posidonia australis. The sequence goes on from JAMKQA010022835.1 coordinate 22,983, forward strand.
AATGCGAAATCGGTCGGCAAAATCACGTCGAAAAGGCAAAATAAAACGGAGTCGCCACCTAGTCTATTGTGGAAGACAAGGAAAACCAAAAGCATGAAAAATCATGCA
>JAMKQA010022836.1:0-16307 GCA_024699735.1 Posidonia australis
TTTCAAAACTCTTTCCAATTTTTCAAATACCATTTTCCATTCCATTCTTTCCGTTGCAGGACTCTGTTTCCTTGCAACACTTGACCCTCCACTGGGGTCCCAACTCAAGCCATCAAAACCACATTAAAACCATAAATTGGGTCTCACACCCAAAACCACACAAAATTATCTTTTCATTCATTTATAGGGTCAAAACCCAAAACCACACCCAAATCCAATTGTTTGGGGTTCCACATGCCTCCATGTTGTTACACGGGACAAACATCATTAACATAAACCCACCATACCATAACAACTACTTAACATTCATTAAAAATCACATTTAAACCTTTCAAAAACAGGACAAAAACGACATACCGAATTTTCAATTCGGTATTCCGAAATTTCCTGTTTCGGTATACTGAAAATTTTCGATATGTCGAAACCCCTGTTTCGGTCGACCGTGAAATTTCGGTCAACCGAAACCCTGGGTCCTGGCCTAATCTGCTAGGATTTCGGCATACCGAATAAATTCGGTATACCGAATTCCTTGCAGACAGGGCACACTCCTGTTTCGCAACGACGGAAATCGCCCAAGTGGGAGTCCCGATCGGACTCCCCAAACATGCATCATAAATTTCCATAAAATCATGGGGTGTAGACCCTCAAGTCTACTTCAAAACTTCTCAAACCATTCATGATTTCATCAAGCACACAACTCATACGAAAATCACAAGGAGAAAGGGTTCAAGAATAGCTACTGTAGCCTTCAACCTCAAAATCACATTTTTCCCCCAAACATGAATCCTAACCGCATGATCTCTACATTCTCATGCAATACATCACATTTCCATTCATTCATGATTTTCCACGATTTCTCATGCATTATTTTGATTTCATGCAATTAACCTACTATTAACAAAACGCTAAACGGAAGGAGGGGAAAGGACCGCGTACCTGACTCAAGCCTCTGGCTACCCTTACCACACTCCGACAAGCCTCGACAAACTCCGGTGAACCTCCTCTGCCAGTGGAACACCACGAGTAGCTCGCACCATCTCCTCCTAGCTCGCGCGCCTCAGCTCCCTTTCTTCTCTTCCTTTCCTTTATCGCCGCGCTCTCCCTCTGCCCACTCCTGCCTCCCTCTCTTATTTCCACCACTGCTCGCTTGGCACCGGTCGCCCATCCCGCCGGATGAGATGGGGAGGCACGGGCCTCCGTCGTTGGTGGCACGGGTGGAAGAAGAGAAAGAAGAAGACAAAGAATGGGTGGAAGGGTGTGGCTCGTGAGAGAAAAAGAAGGAGAAAGAGGAAGAAAAGAAAAGAGGAAAGAACGACACGTAAAACGAGACAACAGTGCATCCTCAAATCGGAGTCCACATGGATCCCAAATCACAGGCAGATACACAGAAAGCCAACCACAATCTCACACAATCAAGAAACAACAGATTATCCATTAATAAACCATTATACACAATATTACAAATAATTACACGATTTACAATAAAAATGGATAATCAGACCCAAATGTCACACTAAGTACACTTAGATCTAAGCTACCTAGAACATTACATGAGCTTATCCTCACTTTTTTTTATGGTAGTGAATTCAAGAAGCCATATGGCACTGTGAGAGCTTTTAAATCGTTTCTAATTTCCCTGCTACCACTTCCATACTCATTTTTATTTTGATGCTTGACCTGTTAGTCCTAATAACCTATTTGTGCAGACGCCTATCGTGGGCTTTGCCAGGATGTTTGGACAACCGTGGGCATAATTGAAAACAATGGGGTATTATTTACCAAATCTGCTCTAAAGGGTCTGAATTTTTTGAGCTTTGTGTACAGCTAAATATATCTCTGATGTTTCTACAGAACGTAACTGGATTTATGGTATGTTTCTTCAGCTATAGTGCCGGATTACCATTTGGTTTTACCATATAAATCCTCAGGGATGTTGCTTGCATTAGTATTTACTTGCAAAGGCAACAACATCAGGTCCGGTACTCAATTTTTTTTCTTGATTCACATTTCTAGAAATTGTATTTGCATCAGGACTGGTTTCAATTACATCACAAGATGCATCAAAAAACATGTTCATCTGAAATGATTCTCTCAATTGCATGATACTTTAAACTTTCATTGCTCGAGTTGTGCATTCACTCTTCTTCCTAATTATATTGGATTCTCATTGATAAAAGATAAAGAAAAATACTGAAAAATATTTTCATGTTTTATTTACTCTGGATCTTTCCTACATAATGGAAAAAATCACTTTATTAAACCCATATATGCAACAAAAAGATGAATGCTTATTAATGATTTAAACATAAAGTAAAGCATGTTGTTTCATATGTTGAATACAAATCTCATGAATTATTTATTTTATATTCATAATTGTTTCTTTGTTAGAGTTAAAAAACTACAAGCATAGTATCCGAGTCAAAACAAAAAAAAATAAATTTATGGTTAAGAATTTTAGATTTGTTTAACTTTAACTTTAACTTTTTACCATTAGTTAATTGAGTATTAATCTATTAGTTTTTTTTTTCTTTAAATTCTTCAAAACCATAGTTCCAAACTCAAATAGCAATGAATACTCCAATATGGAGTTCATTCTTATTTGGCTTTTTTATCACTTCCTTTGGATAAAAGTATCTACTTTTTGAACCAAGTAAGTTTTGAATATATTTTTGTTTTTTAATTATTTTATTTGCTCTTATACTTGCTTCTACTCTAAGCTAGCATGAGTTTGTTTTTAAATTTGTTTCGAATTTATTTTCTTACGATACAAAAGAATCATTATTTTGGACAAATTGTCTGAATATGAGGTGGACATAGTTATACTCTATCTTCTTTTTGACGAATCATTAATTTGGGTATGTATTGATCTGTATCTCATATTCATGATTATAACCAGATAACCAGATAACTTATATTTGTATAATCATATCTGATTGACGTTTATTGTTGCAGCTTTGAATACGAGTGATGACTTACAACTACTAGTGAGTCACTACTAATCTGTTTTTCTAGATCTTTTTACAGGCGAAGTGATGAATTACAACATACTCACAAGTCACAACCATGTACTGCATACTTCGCAATGCTGATGTTTGTGTAATCAGCATATCATATTAAAAAAAGTGTTCTTTTCTTGAAAGCATGCACCGTTTTATCTTGATGTAGTTTATCTTTTTACGGGCAAAGCATGCACTATTCTTATTTTATCTAACTTTTCTTATCATCCTCTGTGTGTGTGTGTGTTTGAGTGCCTAACTGGATATTAGTCAGAGACTAGTGCATTAACAACTTACAAGTACAAACATCAATGAGAATGAAGACAAACAAAATCCAATCATGTGAAGATACAAACTTTCCTTGAGCTCCTCAATGAATATACGGATAGGCGAATCACAATGTGTCCTAGGGCAACCAGGAGAGAAGACACATCAGTTTTCAGCAGCAGGAGGGGCTCTATAGTATGCAGGAACAGTTCCAGGGAAAAACATCTGCCTTATCCCTTCAGCCTTTATGATGGGGAAAATTATATTTGATGCACCCTGCAAACAGAAACACAGTGTGATAAATACACTGAAATCCGTAAGCGTACTGTGTACATACATTAGATTATATAACAAATCAAGTGTTTCCCAAAGAAATAGTCCCAAATTCAAGTTGATTATGTTATTGTTTCCAGAAGCACCATGAGTACAGTAAGGAATCAAAGTATATAAATTCGGTATTTAACTATTCTTGTACAAGGCTTCCCCCCAATTCAACAAACACAATGGTCTACAAAGAAGGGAATAGGTGAATTAAAATCAATATACTCGGCTATGAACCAAAAATATGTCTTACATCCCGAGTGTTTTGAATAATGGTTTTGTACGCAAGATAGCAGCACCACACCAACTTTACTGCTGTCCCACTAGAGTCTTGAATAACCAAGCACGCAACTGAGTCTATGACTAGTAAAAATTTCATTCCTATGGCAACCAATAAAAAGAAAAAAAGCAAACAGTTCCCTCCCCAAGTAATCTTTTTTTTTCTTTCGTAATGGTAAGTTGTATTATATAATTATCCCAAGGAAAAAATCCAGGAGAACCTCCCCAAGTAATCTTACTAATCGAAATGCCAGTGTCATTTTAAAAAATACGATCAAGCATAAGATTTCACCATATTTTTTATTCATTAAGCATAGTTACACTAGATTGTCATCCAGTTGATAAAAATAAATAAAGGCAATGCCCTGAGAAGGTGAAAATAGAGCACTTACAGAAATCAGCCTAGCTCCAATCCATAAACGCGTTGGTGAAGGAAAGGGAATTAACAAGCGACCAACTCCATAAATTGCAACAGCAAAGAAGTGGCAAACCAAGTTCAACGGACGAGGGTCGAGACCAGAGAGCAAGGCTACAGGACCATTTGAAAATACTCCACCTAAACTCAGATAATCAAAACATGCTTCACGCATTTCCTTCATGGCCTGATCAGGTGAAGCACAGAAAACTTTGTAAAGAGCACCTGCCAAGGTATTTATTGTAGATGCCACTGGCTGCAAGTAAACAGTTTTTCACAGGATAGTTGAACGTTAGAAGACCACATCAAAATATCGGTAGATATAAATTGCAGGAAAGTGTTGCATTTCTAACCTTCCGCAGGGTGTAAAATGATTCCAAATATTCACATAAAGATGATGCATCATTCAGATCACGCAAAGGTTTAAGTAGATTGTTCAAGACAGCGATGTCAGATAGTGCAACAGTCATTCCTCCACCAGTTAAAGGATGACGCATATTGAAAGCATCTCCCATCAAAAGAGCACCAGGAGTTGGATGCGGAGAAGCAGGCATGCTCTTGTTTGGCATTGATCTCATGCTTCCGTTCTCAATTGCCGCTACAAATGAGTCATGCATTTCAGGTGGAAGCTGCAATGGTAGATAATATATATCATTGTCTCAAAACAAAAGGGAAAACAGGCCATTTTGCCACAGTTATAAGCATGATGAAACTCAATATACAACCCACAACAGAATAAGGATAATAAATGTTTGCAGCAATATGAAAACCAAAAACAATGAGCATTTCAACTAATCGGTGGAGGGGTAGGGGCAGACCGACGAGAGATGTTGATAAGATTGGATCTTATGATTTGCAATGAACTGGGGATATAATATAATATCTTATATGATGAGTTGCATATCAAATATTTTGTATAATGGTAGAGTCCTTACAGAGAAAGACTTCAATGTCTTCAATGGTAGCTGTTAATATGCATCATGAGAAAGTTGAAATATCACTGTATTGAAAAGGATACTGCATTCGCGGGAGAGACGTACAACATTATAATTAGCTAAGAACCATATTGGCATCAGAAATGTTATAAATCTTTTTCTAACAGTCATGCTCATCAGCTCGTGGTTGCAACTTAACACAGACAAACAGCTTAGATTATGGAAAGTTAAGACATACAAAATACAAAACTTATCATTTCAATGGCTTAAGGAAAAACGAGCAGAAGTCTCCTAGCACTAGATTTGATATACCTGAGGTGCCACTACAGTCTTTAAATAATTTGCCATCACTCCATTAGCTATTGAGGGCACCTTCTCACCAGGCACATCAACCAAACAACGGACCTCCGTACTACTGATAGGGTAGAAAAGAATTGGTGATGGATCAGCTAAGACAACATGGCCATGGTTTGGATAGGGAAGTTGACAATTCTCCAGGACCAAACCAACAAAACAAGAAGGTACTTCCACCTGAAGTGAAAAAAAAAACAATTAATAGCCACTAACACAGTCACACAGTAAAATGAATGATGTCAAATTAAGAAGCCAGGAAGGGTGTTGTGTTGTAAAATGAAAAAAAGGAGTTAGGAGAGTAAATTAAAAAATCACCTTGGGAGAGCAAAGAGATCGTCGCAAATTTGAGAAACAACCATCACAGACAATTGTAAGAGGTGCATATGCTTTCAGCACTTCGCCAGTCTTCAACTTGTACGAAACCCCTTTGACAGTTCCATTTTCCTCAATCAGTGATGTTACAGTTCCCTGCTCCAACAGAACACTGAAGAAAATATTCTAATGAGACCTACTGTTAACAACAATAAAAACAAATATTAAATAGAAAATACAGTGCTGCACCTAAAAGTAGGAAATAACAATTGTTGGTATCAAGACAAATCATGACTTTGAACAATTCATTCTGACATCTTATAAATTTTCCTTGTAAGTATAGCAACCTTCATCCTAAATTCCCAAAATCAATCCAAAGGAAAAACAGCTGAACATGCTATATAAGCTGAAGAAAAGAAGGGACGTAGAGAAAGGTTAACATTAAAGAGAGAGAGAGATTCGTCTCCCACAAACAACCCACGAGATACCACATTATATATTTACACAAAGCAGTCTGCATAATGTTTGTCTAGTAAGATTAAAGGACAAAGGTGTAAGAGACAAGATCTCAAGGTAATCAAATGAGAATACGTTCATACTTGGGGAGAGATTCAGCCTTTCCTCGTAACCTCTGTATGAACCGGCCATTATGAAAGCTCCTGCCAGCAACATCTGAATCAAACTTTTCCAAGGGATATGCCACTTTGGTATTCCTTCCCTCCTTGAAAAGAGCATATCCATAAACCCGCTGAGCATCAATTTCGTCCACACAATCTGTATGAAGCAAATGTATTGAATTACAAGTGAAAAATTACATATTAAACAAGCTATAAGCAAACAAGCCAACTATTTGACACTAGCTAGTCGTCCATTTTATAATTACTATTCCCATAAAGAAACAGAAACGAACCATCAAATTCACTATTTTAATCTCCTTCTTATGGACCTGCTGCTCAGTTGTTTTGCTGAATGTTTGAGTTGTCAGAAATTAGAAATGTCAAATTCAAGGAAAAAGTATTTTTAGTGTCATCCCAACACATCAATATTATTGTATTTTTTAGCTCATTAACATTACCTTCAAGACCCAGTTCAAGTAACTTCAAATAACCTCCAGGCTGTAACAATTCCCCAACAATTCTATCAGGTTCTGTCAGATCTCTCTCAATAACATGCACACGTCGGCCATCCTACAAACAAGAAGAAAACAAAATACAACCACTCAAAATTATTCCAAGATTTGAAACATCAATACCACTGTTGTAGAAAACTTTTTTATGAAATAAAATGAAAGGAAACAATTGAAACCCCAACATATAGGACAATTAATAGCAGAAAATGCCAGTCTTCATTTTAAACAGAAGTAAACATTGAGAGATGAATCAGAGATAGTATGAAAAAAACTAGATTGACATGCATCCAAATCTCACACTTAGATTCCGCATGTGGATGGAAGATAAACTGGACAATTCAAGACATTTTAGTTGTGCTAGCACTAATCACACGTTGGATATTTTCAGAAGAGAAACTTAACCATATCAACAACACAAGATCGTACGAGTCATGGATTTTCATTTTTATAAAGTTGATATTATATATTAACAATTTAGTAGTGGTTATTTGCTCATTTGAGGGCTATATGGTGATAGACTAAAATCCCAGGTTAAGAATCTAGTAAATTATGGGTTCATTTGGTTGCACTTCTACCACAAGCGAGATTCTACATTTTTCTTAGAAGCTAGCTTTTTAAGTCATTTCTAGATGTTGGCTTCTATTATATGTGTAGAATCTTATTTGACAAAAATAAGATCATATAGATTCTAAGTTTTAACATTAATGTCAATGGATCGATCTTAAAACCATAAAATACTTGAATATTACAAGGATAGTTTGGGGAAAAAAAACAAAGTTCATAGTCTTTGGTAGAAGTAGTCTAACACAAGCTTCTACAGAATCTACGTTTAATGCATAACTTTTATGTGGTAAAAGCTCTAGCTTCTACTGAAGTTGTGTTCTACTTCCCTGTTTGGTATAGCTTCTAGGGGTTTTGAGCTTCTGCCAAAATTTACACTTCAGAAGTTGGCCAGAAGCTAAACTAAACGCACCTAGAGATGTTGACTGGTAATACAGTCCTAGTTCTCAGAATTCAAGGAAAACTTCAATGGTTTACAACCAGTGAAGAGGCAAAACTTGTACAAGCTAGTTATAGTGTATAATCTCACCATGCAATGTGGGAAGAGAAATCAAAACTGGTGTGTAAAGACCAAACTTATGCAAATCTACCTATAACCTCATTTATATCATTTGTACACACATTGGACACAATTTAAGCTTATACGTGTTGCATCTTCATTCAAAACTTTTTTGTTTGTTAGGCATCTACTTAAAAGGCCGACTACCCACTTAAATAGTTGATCACTTACACTACCATAACTGCCTGATGGTTGTCAAGCACTTTTTAAAACCTCATGCTTAGTTGCTTATCAATCAACACCAATTTTCAAGCACCACAATCTCAAGGACTTTCTTAGATTAATTATTCTTATATAGTAATTGAAGGACTTTATCAAGGATGTAATATTAACAATTACTTTATTATAGCACAAGAAATCCTTTGTCTTCTTCGCTCTTCTCACTCGAAAGGAGTGATGATTAAATTAAATTTTGACAAAAGCCTTTGACAATATCAATTGGAATTGTTTGACCAATGTCCTGGTTGACCTTGGCTTTGGCAACAAATGAATTTCTTGAATTAGAATGTGCATCTACACTGCAAAATTTTTCATCTTAATAAATGGTACACCTAAAGGTTACTGTTCATAACAGTCACTCATATCGTCAATAAAATGTTATGTCTAAAAAGGGAAATAATCTAATAAAAGGAATTTCATTTTCAAATAATGGTCTAGATGTTTTAAACATCTAATATGTAGATGATACATTACTATTCCTTGAACTATTTGATGAGTGTTGTATAAACTTTAAGAGAATTCTTTGATGCTTTCAAGCCTGTTCGGGTTTGAAAATCAACTTTTATAAATCCTCCCTAACGAAGATTAAGATCAATAACGATTTATTAAATTGCTATAATGCAATTCTTGATTGTACTCTAGTTTCCTTACCTATTTCATATCGTAGCCTTCCACTAGACCTATCGATTTTTGACACAATAAGATTACACGAAATAACACGATAATACAATAAAATTTAATTATAATTTTTTTTAATTATTGTGAAATATTTATGTGATTCATGGTTAATAAATATAACTTTATTTTGACATGATTAGACATAATTATTACTTGATTTAACACGATTGGAACTGATTGAACCTAGTTAATATACATTTAACATTAATAATGGATTATTAAGCCTATTATTATCAAATTGAATACAAATACATTTTATATATGTTTAAAATTATGCATTATTAATAATCAAATATAATTTTTCCAAAATACAATAAATATTGGTGAAAAAATGATAGACACAATAACATGATGAGCCCGATACGATAAGTATACGACATGACACAATTGATAGGTCTACCTTCTACTCTACTTTAAAAAGACATCCTACAATGACTGGACACGAGTCTTAAACAAACTTAACATAAGATTGGATTGCTGGAAAAGCAGATATCTTTCTCTAAGAGGCTGGTTCACTTTTCTTAACTCTGTACTCTTTACAATCCTAACATATTATCTATCTGTACTACATCTTCCAATCAAAATTGAAAAAAAGATTGATAAAATTCGTAAAAGATTCCTTTATAACTCCAACTTCTCTACAGACAGGAGATATCACTTGGCCAAATGGCACAATAGGGCTAAGAAATAAAGTGGTTTAAGAATAATAAACATTTGTAATTTCAATATTACCTTTAGATGCAAGCTTCTGTGGCACCTTCTTTCGCACAAAGACAATCTTAAATGGTGTCGTTTATTTACAAGCAAATATCTCAGACATAACAACCTTAGAATAATCCTTAACTCTACTTCCAGATATATATCTCCTATATGGAAGGAATTGAAAGACTAATTTATAGTCATCAATAACTTCAGTATCTATCAAGTTAAAAATGAAAATTCTATCTTATTTTAGGAAAATAGATGGTTTGAATGAATGCCCCTTGAATTCTCATGCCCTGAGCTTTATTCCCTTGCCAAATATAAAAAATAGACTCTGGTACAAATGATATCTTCATACCACATAATATGGATGGACTTGTTTCATCGCATTCCAATCCACTCGCTCCCCCTTCTGCCCAATCTAAGTAGCATTATTAACTTAATTCTTCTTACTACTAAGAATGATTCAATTCATTTGATGCCTTCTTAATCCCATGAATTCACTCTGAATAGTTGTTATAAGACACTCAATGACGATAAGTTGAGATCAACATTTCAAAAAAATATTTGGAAATATGTTGCTCCTTTAAAGGTCAAATTTTTTGCTCGACTTGTAATGAAAAAAAGAATCCTAACGTGTGAAAATTTGGTTAAAAAAAAGGATGGTCAAACCCATTACATTGTGAAATTTGTGGTTCAATATGGAATCAGTAACTTGCATTTTTTTCCACTACTCTATTTCTACACTTATTTGGAACTAGTTTTTACACAATACTACTATCCATTTGGCTAACATAAGTTTACCTCAAACTTTTATTTTAAAACCCTCGCTCTAGCATCCTTTTAGAGTTTCTAGTTATATCGTAATAAGGTTATTTTTCGTAATAATAAAAGAGATATTTTCTCCATATTTCATAATATTACGTCACTAACTATTTTTTGGTTAGAAAATTGTCTCCTAGGATAGGGAATTGCAGCTACTTCTATCTCCACTTATCTTAGAACTTTGCAGCAAGGTTGGGTTATAACATCTCAAGCACAAAGGATTACCACTCCATCATCTGCCCATCTTGGACCCTCCTCTTGAAGAATAGGGACATTAAGATGAGGTTGATACTCCCTAATATTTTAAAACAAGGTAGATAGTTTATTTTTTTATGGATGCAATTACCATTGCTCCTACTACTCTTTATCACAAACTGTGATTATCCTTTTGATTTAAGCTATTGTAATATGGTATATGCTTTGCCTACTATTATATGCTTTATTAGGCTTTGTCCCTTGTGACTATGAACACCAGAGGTGGAGGCAAGGGATTCCATGCATGGGCAATTGTCCCCCTTATTTTTTGAAAGTCCCCATATATTTTATATTTACTCAAGAAAACATATAAGAGAAGTATTAAAAATTACCCCACCACCCCCACCCCACCCTCACCCCTTTTGTGTTTCTATATTAAAGAGCCTCTCCTTGTTTGTACTTCTAGCTCCGCCACCACTGAACATTGTACTTAATATTTGGTGGTGGTTACATAACCAAGTCTTATTTAATATAATATCTACCGTTTGCGAAATAAAAGGGAAAAAAAACTGATTCACCGCCAAACATAGACCAAATCCTTAAGACCCCTGATTTCAAAATAAAATGTAACGATAAGGTACAGAAGACTACACCATTCAATAATGTAATCCCAGATCGAGCTATAAAAAAGGTCTCCTTTGCCCTCCTAAAACAGTTATACCCTATACTATACACATCATTGGTCTGTTTGTGCCTTAGAAACGAAAGGAAATGAAAAAACTGAGGTCAAAGGAAAACCAAAGGAAACAGAAACCAACAAAATTTATTTTCTGTTTGACCAAATTTCTGATGTTTGTGTCTGTCATTAGAAACAGAGGGAAAATAATTTTAATTTGTCTAAATGAACATAAATGTTTTAAATTTTACAATAGTAATAGAAATAATAAAATTACATAATCAACGAAAAGCATAAAAAAAAAACTTCTTGCCGATCGAAAATACAAGGAAGAAGGAGAATACTCATCGCTTGATGAAGCCACACCGCCTTGCTGTTGGAATCCATGGAAGAAGAAAGAATGATGCAGAGGAAGAAGAGAAAACCAAGAAGAAGTAAGAAGAAGGCAAAGATAATTAAAGGAGAAGGAGGAGGACAAAGCAGCAGGGACGTTTCCTTTGCAATTCGAACGTATGGACCGGGAAAAAAAATCTCCTTGCCTTTTATACTTTGGAAATCAAAGGAAACCTTTTTTTTTTCCCTTAGAAAAGTACAAACACCACCTTTTCCTTAATTTCCTTTAGATTCTGAAGGCACAACCACCCCCCGCAACATTGACGTCGAAACTTCCCTTCTACTTCTTTAATGTCCACAATCGATATGCCGACGAAAAAAAAGATTGAAACTTTAAAAACCAAAAAAATAGACACAAACAAAGAAAAAGTGCAAAAGCAAACTCCTCAGACAATGACGACAACACGAACTAGCATCCCAAAAGAGACCAAAGATCTCACCTTTCCGAGCGTGTACGCGAGTGCAGACCCAGCAACACCGGCCCCAACAATAACCACATCGAGCCCACCATCCACACTCCTCTCCACACCACATTCATCCGGTGATCTCTTGCTCTGGTAAATCTTCCCAGTACAACTCTTCACCTTCCTCCCGGCACCGAACCCACGTAGGAACAAATACCCAACAACCAAACCGACGACTCCGGCGAGCAGCCACTGCAGCAGCAACGCCATCGCCAATGTGGCGTTCGCCGGAGGGATGCAACCGTCGTCCTCAGCCTCCTACTGTGGATCACTGGCTCCTCCTACATGTGTGCTGTCGTTGGTTATAATAAGAAGGCCGCGGGGTACCGGCCTTCGTTTTACGTTGCACCTACTTTGCTTCGCCCATAGTTACATTTTTTATTAGGGGAACAAAGAAGATATTTGATTAGTGGTTGTTTATTTAATGGAGACTAATTAATTTGTGGAAAGGTGTGTTTGAGTAGATTCCCTTGTAAATCTGGAATTGGGATTGGTTTCTTGTATTGTTTATAATGTCTAGTGTGGATGTGCTGCTCCCGCTTGTCCAAGTATCAAGATCATGACGACCACATTGAACTCGTTTTCGGATTTACAAAAAACACATCTGTCCTCCTATATTTTTACTTAATACCTCCTTTGTGCTTGTCATCTTGTTGCAGATATTCCTCCTCCTTGAAGCAACAAAACGAGTTCCTCACACACCACTAATTTTCCGACACAGAGGAAGGAGACCACAGAACACAGAGGAGGGGGAACGGGTTTGGCTTTGAGTACAGATTAGAGTTAGGAGAGTATATATTTAATGGAGGGCAAGGTACTAACTTCATAGTGATATGATTGAGTTTAACCAGGTTGAGTTTTAGAAGAATATTGCGATAAAGATTTTAAAAAGGATATATATTTTTTAAAAAGACCCTTGTTGTATCCAAAAATATGCATTGCCTACGAGACAACCAGAATTAAGCTGTGACAAATGGCTCATTGTTTTTGTCGACTTCATGACCATGGTATCTGCAAATCTGTGGACGTGTTTCAATTCCTCTGTGACTGTGATGCATCATCACTACCTATTCCTCGTCACTATGTACACAAAAACATCTATCACTACAACTTCTTCCTTTATTTCTTTTTCTTTTCTTCAAGTTATTTCGTCTAGAAATTTCCTATTGGGCCGTGATGGGTTGTGGGAGTTAAAGGCCCTTGTTGTACCCGCCAAACAAAAGATCAGAAAGTTCTGCTCTCTCTCTCTCTCTCTCTCTTGTGTTTTCATGGTGATGGGTTTGTGTCGTGTAGAAGTTGAAGCATCGAAGGAAGCACTCTCCTCCTACCGGAAACCCAAAACACAGACGCAGTGCAAAAGCAAACGCCTCAGACATCGACGACAACGCTAAAACAGACTAAATCACGCATGCTTTCCCGACATTCCAAACGTACAGACCAAAAGTTCTCACCTTTCCGAGCGTGTAGGCGAGTGCAGACCCAGCAACACCGGCTCCAACGATGACCACATCGAGCCCACCATCGCAACTCCTCTCCACACCACGTTCCCCCCGTGATCCCTTGCTCTGGCCAATCTTCCCAGGGCCACTCTTCGCCTTCCTCCCGGCGCCGAATCGACGGAGGAACGCATACACGATAACCAAACCGACGAATCCGGAGAGCAGGTACTGCGGCAGAAACGCCATCGTCGACGTGACGTTCCCGATGGAGGAATCCGAATCCCACCGTCGTCCTCAGCCTCCTCCTGTGGTCTCTGGATCACCGGCTGGCCCCTCGCACATGTGTGCTGTCGTTGGTTATACAATAAGAAGGGAATAGGGTCCCGGCCTTCGTTTTATGTCTCACCTACTTTGCTAGGCCCGTACTTACTTTTTTATTTAATAGGGGAACACAAGAGGATATGGGGACTGGAATAATGGATTACTACCTCGTATATTGTTTATATATGTTCCGTGTGGATGTACCACTGCTCACTCGTTCGCTGTCATTAACTTCTACGTTAATCCAACGATTTGGCATTACCTACGTAACAAACCAGAATTGAGCCGTGACAAGTGTCTCTCCGAATCCGTGGACGTGTTCCATCATCGCTACTCTTGTTCTTCGTTAACCAATAAAGATAAAAACGTCTCCTCCTCCTTCTTCTTCTTCTTATTCAACTCCTTTTGAACTAGTCACCTGGTCAAGTGTTTTATGTTTTTAGAAGAATTAAGGATTCTAACCTTTCCAGACATCAAAAGATGAGATTAATTTATAGATGATTTCTTTCTTCTTCTTTTTTCGGATTAAGATTTATTAGGTGGCTTCAAAGCATGGGTTCTCTGCTGACCAAGTAAGAAGAACGGAACCAACTGCTATTGTGCAGTTGGTTAAGGAGAGTGGAACTCACACTTCTTTCTTAGGTTCGAATTGTTGGAAAACGAGAGTCTAACAAACACTAAGGCGAAGCAAACAAAAACCAGCAACCAAAACAATCACAAGCAGACACAAGAAATTTTTACGTGGAAACTCCCTCGATGTGAGGAAAGGAAAAACCACGGGACCCTTTCGGTCCAGGCAACCTGCACTATGCTGTCAAGGGAATACAACTGTTCTTCTCAAGTTCTCAAACTTGAGGTTAACACAAACCACAAATAATCTTCAATCAACAATAACAGATAACTAGATTAATGAGAAAGGAATGCAACCTAATGGAGAAGAAGAGTTTCTCCACCTCTTTCTCTTCTTAGCTTGGCACGAAAATCGAGGAGAACACTTGCAACACCACGGACTGCACCACCAAGAGACGGCTGCTCCTCCACGTGCACGGGCTGCACCACCACGAGACGCCGACTGCTCCTCCACGCGGCTGCACGGCACCACCACGAGACGGACGGCCGATCTCCTCACGAACTGACGGCACCAGCAGCGGACGCCGGCTGCTCCTCTTCCATGCACCAGCAGCAGCAGCAGACGCGGACAGCCGCTGCTCCTCTTCCACACACTAGCAGTAGTAGACTCTTCCGAGAAGAAGAAAAAAACTCGACAGCAGCAGCAGATCTCACGCGCGAAGGGGGAAGAGAATGCAGTCCGTTCTCCTTTTTCCCGTCATGTCCAATATATGCTGCTGAAAGATTTCCTCACATTGCGCAGTCCTTGATTTTTCGAGATTCCCTGATTTCTTCTCCGCTTTTTTTCAATCACCCTGATTTTTTCGAGATTACTGTTAAGATATTTGTTTCCTTCCAATCTCGCCACCCCTAAGAGATAAAACCACAACAGAGCACATGGTCATGGAGGTGGAGGATACAGCCCAACACGAATCTCACGGACCATAGAAAGAAAAAATATATATCTACTGATTTCAAAAAAAGAAGAAGTAAGAAGAGCGGACAGTGGGACCGATTGTCACCCTTCTCTCGCAAACGTGGGTCCTATTACTATGGTGGGGTCTACAATCGTGTATTGAGTGAATTATATTCTCCTTGATGGTCACAAATTGGAGAATGGTTGGTGGGTCCCAAATTGTGTATGACATGGCAGTCGGGCTGCAGTCGATCGGCCTGACATTGAAAGGTCACATGCCATTGCAGTTAGACATGGAATTCGGGCCAGGCCAGCCCATGGAACAGACGGCCCGCCCGGGCCGGCTACGAAAAACCATGGGCCCGGCACGACCCATGGCCCGCATGTGGGCCGGGCCGGTCCATCGGGCCTAAAAAAATATAATAAAATAAAATATTAATAAAAATATTTTTTTACTAATGTTTTTTTTTTGAAATATAAAAAAAAGTATTACATGTTTACATAAAAAATACAAAAGATATTTACATCATTTGTTTTACTTTTTTTTTTTCAATTTTTACATAAAGAATTATTCTTTTGGAGAGTCTGTTATGCATGTTGAAGTTGATGTCGCATCATCGTCTTCTTCTGATTCAGACTTTAAACTCAAACCTTGAAAACGATCAACCGCATCGTACCAATCTTTTAAGCAGACGGAGGCTTCTACAGACTTCTCCGATAATCTACATCTTTTATCATTTAA
>JAMKQA010022837.1:0-16170 GCA_024699735.1 Posidonia australis
TGGTGCCTATGGAGTTCTAAGCTTTCACAGGTGGCACATGGTCTTGTGTTATTCTTTTTTCTTTCTTACTTGCAAGTGAATGAAATGCTGGCTGTTGCCTGTTGGAGCATCTTGTCATGTGTTTTTATCCTTCGTCCTTCTGCCCGAATCAACTTTAACACAGCTTTAAACACCATTTGGGTAGGCAGATTCCCTCCTGCCCTTTAGATGTGAGCCACACGGGAATTCAACTTCTCTTGCGACTTAAGGCGTGAGTTAGAAAGTTAAAAAAGTTGATGCATACAACATAGTTGAAATGGTTTTTTCCTTGTTATGGGTCTTGATCCCTGTTTTAGAAATGGGTCTGCTCACTAGATTAGTAGTAGCATTGGGTAACGATTGTAGGAATAAGTTGGTTTTTTGATAATAAAAAAAGTTAGCTTATTTTTCTTATTCTATAATCTTGTTTGGTTGTACTTGTTTAGAAATGATTATGAGGTATATAAATGTTTATTTTACCTTTATTGATATAAAAACTAAAAATAGATTTCTAAAGTCAAATGAGAAAGGGATGTATTTATAAAGTCAAATTATAAAATGAGAAAAGGATGCATTTTTGTCAAAGATACATTTAATGGAATACTTGTCTACAATCAATGGATTTACAAAATCATTGAGAATTGCTTCTAGAGTTTTGTAAACTATATTACATGTATAAATAAAGAAAGAGTGAATTTATATTTTTATAGAGATTAATGATAAATAAAATTAAATATAAATTCTGTAAATAGTTATTCTATGTATCATGTGTATTTACTAGTTAAAAGTTATTTAAGTTCCAAGCTCAAGCGAATAAGTCATAAACGTGAATTTTAAATAAAATCAAGTAAATGAGTTAAAAAAAAGATTCAAATAAGTTTAGTCAGATATGTTATACAAATATAAGATTTAAACAAGTTTAATCAAATAAGTTACATAAATAGGTTTTAATTATTTAAATAAATAATTCATATTTTACTTCATTAGTTTTCTAACATTTCAAAGATTCATTGGGTTCTTTCGTCTATACTCTCCATAAACACAATTGATTGTCGTTTTGTAGCCTTTGCCATAAGCTTCAATGTTGTTATTTACTCAACATTATATTTGTTAACTCTTATTTCATTAAGAAGATTAATGTAATCTTTAATTGAAAATCTTTCCCTTTTTGCTCTAACATTCTTTATGTTCTCATTTGCAGTTGCTTCTTTAGTTTTTGCAATGTAGGCAATTTCTTTTGAAACAATGAAAAATTCATGAGACAATTCCATTTTCTTCTTTAACATTGGGATCATGTTTTTTCAAGTTCAAGCGTCTATATCAATCTTGCTTTTTTGTACCAATCACTTCATCATTAAGAGTAAATTGATATTCTGTAGTACTTGTAACATCCTTGTTGTTGAATGTAGTAGTTGTATTCGTTGCACTTGCAATTAAGACATACTTCCTTGTAATTGCACATCCTTTGAAGAAGAAATCAACATTGGTGTACTATAATACATGATCATCTTTGAATTTTTATGCTTGAGGATGTATCTATTCTAAAGTCAAGAGAACAACATTTTGAATTTTTATAAAATGCAATGAAAGAAAAAGCAAAGTGTATGAATAAAGGCATTGTTTGTTTCTCAAGTAAGAGGGGTTTTGTATATCTAGAAAGTAAAGGAAATGATTTGATAGGAATCTCATTTCCTGTTGTACACTTAACTAGAAATGATTTTAAAGGAAATTAAATTCTTTTACTTTCTAGAGTGTATAAACTACAATTTTTTTCATTTCCTACCTTATCCCATGTTGGATATGTGAAGCTTGATTAACCTGAAAAAGTTTTTTAAGGTTATATATGTAATTTCATGTACTCAGATGTTCTAGATTTCTTCTATATAAAAGGAGTAGTTTTCTATAACATATATCTTTGAAAAAGATAAGAATAAAAATCCTAGTGCGATTGTAGACGTAGGTAATTTTGCTTGTCTTTCTTCTTCCTTGTTTTTCCTTTAGATTTTGTAGGGAGATCGTTTTCTCAACACTCAATGGAATTTCGACAGAATTTGCCTCGTCCTCCACCTCGTCCCCTCCCTACCTTGTCTTCCTCCTTCGCCTCCTCCTCTCACTGCTCTGTCCTCCTTGAGTCCCTCTCCTCCTTTATTGCCTCCTTTCACTGTCCAGTCCTCCTAGAGTTCCCCTCCTCCTCCCTGAGCCTTCATGCGGTCGACCTACTTTGTCCCTTCCTTACCCCGTTCTCCTCCTTCACCTCATCTCACTGCTCCGTCCTCCCCAAGTCCCCGTCTTCCTTCCTGAATCTTCATCCCCTCTCTGCCCCCTCCTCCTCTTCAGCCTTATCTTCCTCCCTTCCTCCTCCTCCTTCATCTCATCCCCTTCCTATCCAATCCTCCTCCTTAACCTCATCTTCCTCACCTCCTCCTTTACTGTCGACGGCTGGAGCTCGTGAGGGCAACAGGAGATCGATGGAGGTGCGCTAGATGAGTGAGTGAAACAGGTGCGGCGGAGAGGGCAAGTCAACGGTTGCGGTAGGCTACGGGTGAAGGTCGGCGATGGACAGGACTCTTCGGTGGGGGGCTCGGTGGTTTTTTTTCTCTAATATTTCCTACCCTCCTCTTATTTATGCTTGCTCAACGGTTCAAGCCGGTTAGACGACGATGGGTTCGGGTGGTGTGGAGGAGTGCGGTGTGGCTGTAGCTATCGGACTGGGGGTGAGGCTGATGGGGTTATGGCTGTGGATGTGGCTAACGACTATGGGAGAGTCCCTTCTCATTTCCTTTGCTTTCCTGAACAGACACAAATAGCAAGAAACTTAGTCAATAGGAAATTAGTTTTCTTTACTTCCCAATTCTTAACAATTTCTGTTGACTTTGAAATTCCAATTCTTAACAATTTCTATCAAATTTTGTGCACAAACAGACCCAAAAGTGTAATTTAGCATAAGCATTCTTGTTCGAAATGCTATATACATTCTTGTTATGAATAAGTTTTATTCATGTTAATGCAAGTTTCATTTTTGTTATAAGAAATCTTTGATATATATATTCCTATTAATGCAAGTAATAAAATTAACTGTTGCATATTTAATATTTTCACAAAGAGTTAGTACTAATACTTTGGTAAAAAGTATTCATCATTCATCATCTTGTTTTGAAGTCTTTCTATCAAATCCTTTTTCTATTTTACCCTTTGAAGTTATCCAACATTGTCATTCTTTTTTTACATTGTCTCAATGATTTTTAAATTGAGATCTGTGTATTGTAATTTGTTCTATCCTCAAACTTTATAATGTGATTGTTGTATCTTTCTGAGTCTAGAGTTGTATTTTTCTTACTCTCGGTTCTTGCCTCCTTTATAAATGTTTAGTCATACAAAATACTTTCGATTCTTGCCTCGTACAAAATGCTTTTTGTTGTCCCATTTTGGCGTTACTGCCACTTTAATTTCGGTAGAGTTTTTAATTGCTTTTTCTTTGATTTTGTCTTTTTTTTAGGGTTGAGTTGATGTCTTTAGATTCATTCATGGTTTACAAGATTTCAGAAAGAATAATAAAGAAATAAAGCAAAATCAACAAAGTAATAAAGTAAAAATATAAGATATGCATAATCATTGCTATGACATACATTTCCTAGTAAAACAAAAATGGTTTCTAGAACGTATACCAATTATTCTAGAAAAGAACAAGTTTAACCATCCATCAATATTTGTACATATAATTTGATCTTCTACTTAATACAAAATATGACTACAAGTAGTATTTTAACTGTAAATTACATCCAATGCATGGGAATATTTTATAACGTTACAAATTAGTATGATGTGTTCTTGGAGCTATGAAGCATCATGAATTGGTAATAATAAAACATCATAAGTGATTTGCTGTGTCGCAAAGCCTTCAACAGAAGCTATTCTAACCATCACAAGGTAACAATAAAGCAAGTATCATGAATTGGTAACAAAGGTTTGAAATACAATAGTTTTTCACAAATACAATAAAACTAGTGTCTATTTAAGTAACAAGTTGATTTTGAATATTGTCACACACTATCTCCATCTTCAATTCATTTGCAACACTTTGTTCTTCACTTCTATTTTCATTATTATTGCTACTAGAAGTATTCATTTGTTATGCCTCATCAAGAATCTCATTTCGTAGTCTTTGTTCCATAATAAAGTTGTGTATTACCATCGTAGCTATGACTATCTTCACTTGTATCGAAAATGTATATTGTGGCATATTTTGTAAAATGTTTCATCGTTTTTCAAAACACCGAATGCACGTTCAATAATATTTCAAAGCGAAAAGTGGAAGCTATCGAATGACTCATTGTTCCTTCTTGGCGTTACATTCTAAAACTTTGAGATAAGATATCTTGTGTTTCTGTATGGTGCTAGGAAGCCCTTGTTATTTTGATATCTAGCATTCACAAGGTAATAATTATCTATAATTCAAAAGAAGGTATTTTTGGTTACAATGTTTTCTAAAGACATATAAAGGGAAAAAAATTAGTTGAGAGCACTAACTACCTGTAGGGATTGAAAAATTATATGTTAGGTTATATATTGCATGATTTAAGACTTTCAAATCGTGTATTATTCCTTCGTAACTAACTGACACAAATATTGCATGGTTTAAGACTTTCGAATTGTGTATTATTCCCTCCTAACTGATAGACATAAATGTAAAATGTATGTGAAAGTCGTAGACACCCAACACATTATGTATGCATGTTTTTCTATCTCTTTTACTACAAAATGCAATTTATTCTCTCTTTCAACAATTGTAGGGATATGAGTCCTGTGTAATGTTCTAATGTTGTCTTAAAAAAAAGAGTAAATTCTTTAATGATATCCTCAACTATTCTTATTTTTTACTTCAGTACTTGTAATTTTAAAATCAATCACTCTGGTACCCTAAACTCTGGCCTCCATGACTTTTGGTCAAGCCTGTATGACTCCTCCTTGTTTGTTAAACGTCATTGGTCATCCACTGTGATTATATTAGTCTACGTTGATAATCTAATTATTACTGATGACAATGGTTCTCTTATTGATCAAGTCATCAAGCTTCTATGTCATGAGTTTGACTATAGCGATTTGGGTCCTCTTGGCTTCTTTTGGGGCATGAAAATTTCTTCCAACTTTGGTACATTGCTCGTCACTCAAATAAGATATGTCACTGACTTGTTTAAGAAAGTCAACATGAGAAATTACCTTCCATGCCCAATTGCACTACAACCTAGAGTTCACATACAACATGAAGATGGTGAGATAATTCCTAATGCCACCGCATATCGGAATATGGTTAGAGGATTACAATACTTCACACTTTCACGATTGGACCTTGCCTATGTCATCAATCATGTCTCACAGTTCATCCAATAACCATGATCCTCACATCTTTAGGCTAGTTCGCTATGTAAAAGGAACGTTGCAAGTAGGCCTCACGTTCTTTGCTTCAACTCCATAGCTTCTTGCCTACTTTGATGTAGATTGGACTAGTGATTCCTCTTATCAACGATCGATCACAAGTAGGTGTCTTTTCTTTGGATCCAACTTAATCTCTTGGATGGTCAAGAAACAATCTACTATCGCTCGCTTGAGTATTAGATTTGAATATTGAGCAATGGCATCAATTGTAGCAAATTTTTAGTGGTTTTACTGTCTTCTCTGGGAGCTTGGCATCCCTCTCCAAACACCCTTGACCATCTTGTGTGATAATGTCTCAACCTTGCAATCACTCACAATCCTATATTTTATGGTCAAACATGACATATTGAGATCGACTTTCATATCATTAGAGAATTATTAACACAAGGATCTATCTAAGCACAATTTATTCCTTCTACAATTTAGATCTTCGTGTAGCTTGAGGGGGGCTATTGGAATCACCTAAAGCTTCGATAAGTTTCCAGTATATTTCATTCATTCTTTTGGAGAATTCTGTGTACTCCATGTAACATTACTGAGTTACCTTGTATCTGCCTATATAAGGCATGAATGATTCTTTCTGAAAGCCTATAATAAAATACAGTTACGAGCCACCTTTCCTCTTTCTTTTTCTTCTTTATTCTGTGTTGGGTTCTTGTCTGGTTGTACATTGGGTTCCATCTCACCTTGGATGCTCCTAGTGACACAAATGATGCAACAAATAGGTTGGATATCATTCAGACAGAAGTCATTGCTGAATTAGAAGCTTGCAGTATGGAGTGTGAGAATGAAGCAAGAGCCATTAGGTAAATGGGGGCTTGTTGAGGAGGAAGGAGGCAACGATATGTAGCCTTCCTAGAAGCCATTGGTTTGCTAATCTGTACAGTTCAAGAAGTACATTTTGATTCCGTGGGAAATGGTTTTTGATGCTACCGCTATTTATCTGTGGTCTTTTTGTTTCTTTTGTTATGTTTAGTCCGAACAAGGTTCCTGCTGTGTATGCATCCTTAGCGAACTTTTGGAATAATTGATGCTTAAATTACTATGTAACTTGTGTTGCTCGATGGTGGCTTTCATGGTCAAGCACTTTTTATGAAATGTAATGCTATCATCCATAAAAAATGCTAGAGCGTCATGCAGAAGCTTAATCGAATAGATTGTAGCCAAGAAATTCGTACAGCAAGAGGCATCTCTTGGACAAAACAACCTCTAGAAAATACGTGGTTTGCCTATTGTTCTAACTTCTAGAGGCAGATTCTAAGTAATTGCTGGTTTATTAAAGTTGAACAAAACACATCCTTAGAATGCTTAGACATGTGTCTCATACACGTTACTTAGTGAATTGATTTTTTAACATCTTTAAAGTGTACTACACATGCTTATATAAAGGAAGACAATGTATAGTTTTTTAGAAAAATTACTGTAAAACATAGATTTGGATGACAACCAAATATCCTCAATTTAGTATGCCATATGGTAAGACACAAGTTCTTTATAATGCTTAGCATCTGTTTTCTTAATAAAGAAGTCTAAAGACACAACTTGGTGATATCTAATTTGGTTTACGAGTATTCTATCGGGCTCTGCATGTATTTTCTAACAACATTATTCCCACACTGCTTCTTCTTTTTTTTCGTTTTCTTTCACAAAAGCTTTGGATTCTTCATTCTAATTGATTTAGAATCGTTATCATCTAGTTGTTTCTTTTCCCATTGTCTCTCAACGACTATGTGATCTTTGAATACCATGCATGAGAAAAAGCGCAACTACTAAAAAGATGTAGCCATCTTGGAACTTTGTTTGGAGCAGAAAAAAGTTGTAGGTCTTTCAAGTCTAATTCGGTAGAATTTCTTATTAATCTTGGTTATCGTTGTAAGAGATATGCTCAAGAGCTTGAATTAACCAAAGAGGAACACTGGTCTAGTAGGAAAAAAGACAGAATATCTCCAAAGAAACTTTATTAGTTCCCGTCATCATATATCATATTAGAGATGACAGAGACGGTTTTTCAGAAATAAATATTTATCTAAATAGAGGACTTTTCTGGAGAATCATCGTCTTAAAAAGACCAATAACTGTAATTCTCTATTATTGGATCTAATACCGTCATTGAGATCATCTATAAATCTATTGACATCATATAGTCCTAGTTTTATGTAGCAGATACAATTAACGGTGGTAATCAGTTTTAAAAACCCAAAATTTAACTCCAAGATACAATTAACGGTGGTAATCAGTTTTAAAAACCCAAAATTTAACTCCAAGACACATCCAAGCATCCTATCTAATTAATCAAACTACTATCATTATATTTCAATTAAGAACTCTAATATAAAGGATGATATTCGAGGGTCTCAATCGATTGGAGTAGACATCTCAATGAGTGATATTATTTACATATATTAGCTGAAAGGTTGTTTTTTTTAACTTAAGCATCCGTTTGGTAGAACTTCAGTTTCTGAATCCAAGAATAGAAGTTAACTTTTGACTAGAAGCTATCATACTTTAGCTTCTGAAAATATAAAAGAATCACTGTTTCAAAAATTACATGTTTATGAGAAGTTGATAGTGTTTGGTAGAATTATTAGACTATTGTAGTTTCTAGAAAGAAGTTATATATTCGAAAGCTATCCAAACGCTTTACTAAATAGATCCTAAGTAATGAAATTGATTCATCTAGAACCTAAAAATAATAATGGAAGCATTCATGATAATGTGAATTCCATTAACACATGGATAATTGAAGTTTGTGTTTATTGAAAATGAATATCCAACCTTTCCATCTATGATGTATACACATGTTAACTTGTGAAAAGAGTAGATATCATGGCACATCATAAATTCATTATAATTAGATAAAAATGAGAGGACACTACAACGTCAATAACATTGTGATAAATGACATTACAAATCCAAATGATAGGATTTAAAAAGAAAGAAACACATTCTCACTCGCAACAAAAGCATCATGTATACTCATTATCAACCAATATTTTCATAACCAATGGTTTATTCTTACCATTGCTTGCAAGAGGAAAGTGAATTAAGCTCATCCAACAAACGCTTCAACTGTGTATAGATTGCAGTAACTGTTTTGCCTTCGTGATTCAAATCTGGAATAGTTTTTGTGATTTGAAACACTCTAGGAGCATTAAGAAAAATAGATGCTCCGGTAAATCTGCCCCAACCTCAGATGCAAAATCTGAGTACATTATACTACTTGCAAGTTATGGATATATTGAGTTTAATAACCACGACAACATCATGTCATTACACCTAATCCAGTGACTATATTCCTCATGTGGTTCAACAAAGTCTGCTTGTTTCAGACTATCGTCAACAAAAGACACCTTGTTTATGACTTTGAGTGTTATCTTCATTGCACGAATCCCAGATGCATTGAGAATTATCTTTAAGAAGACCTGTTGGACTGGAACATTCGTACCCGACAAAGAACAGCTAAATTACAAGAAAGAGAAGTCCACAACAACATCAACCATCCATTATCTCGGCAATGTCGTTCTTTTTCAAGTTGTCTTTATTCGTGGAATGACTATTGAAATACTCACCAAGCCTTCTACTTCTCTACACAACAGCACAGATAGAGTGATCAGAAAGCGAGAAAATAAAGGAGTGAGCAATGGAAACCACGGAATTGTCCGAGACATCTCTCAACATAGAGACGGAAGCCCAACTTCCATGGTTTAAATCAAGAAGCAATCTTGGGGGTTGGGTCACCTTCCCTTTCATCTCAGGTCTCTTCTTCTTCTTGTTCTTCTTCTTCTTCTTCTTCTTACTCTAGTTGTTATGATTTGATAGGTGGTTTGATGGGAGTCTCAATAGCACAGAGTGGAGTTTTGTCCAACCTTATAGTGTACCTGATCAAAGAGTATAACGTGAAGAGTATTGACGCAACACAGATCTACAACATTGTCAACGGTTGCATGAGCATTGCTCCGGTTGTCGGAGCCATAATTTCCGATTCATTCTTCGGCTGCTTCTCAGTCGTCACCGTGTCTACGTTTGCCTCCTTCCTGGTATGTCGACTACGTAAAATCCATCGTAGGATAATAAAATGGTTGATCTCTCTTATCTTGGTTCGAATCTGTCCAATTATAAGCACCTATTTATGTACGTAAGATAAAACTAATGACTGATGATTATTTGTTTTGTTTCTATTTTAAACGACCATAGTCATATTTAGATGGAACGAGAATGAGCTTGAAATTATGTCGATTAGTCCAATGTCATGATTGGTAGAACTGTAAGTCATGACTATTGCTAATTTCAGTCCATTGACGTCAACTTAATCTATAGGAAAGGGTAGCCACTAGCCACATGACCACTGGGAGAAGTCAAATAATTAGTTGCAGCGTGCACGATAAAGAGTGGAGTAGAAGTACTGTAAGCATCAGTTGCAACAACTTGGGAAGTCAAATAATTAGTTGCAGCGTGCACGATAAACAGTGAAGTAGAAGCTAGTAATCTGAGCATTGCATCAACAACTTGAGACTTATATTCATGTGGCTTGTGAATCTGGTGTCATCTTCAATTTCCCACTTTTAAGAAGCTAGCAGTCCCCATGTTTCAGATGAAGAAATCTGTCAAGCAGAAGGTGCATGGTCCAAGCTCTACACTTCTTGGGATGTGATCAGGTTTCATCATCAGAGCAAGAAGAAGGCAAAAAAATAAACACAATCAGGATAAGTGTGATAAAATTGATAGATTTCACATCACAAACAAAGACACGACATTACAGGGATACCAATCCAAGATACAACAGCTTCCGGGTAGAAACACGAAACCTTATATGCTAAGATCCAACATTAGAATCCAATGGCAACCACAAACAAGTAATCATCAAGCTAAACAATTTTAGATATTGACGGATACAAAAGATAAAAGGGTAAATCTCCGATTCACAAAGAAGAATAGGTATAGCTTCTATTCGTTACCATAATTTTCCAAAAAATAATTGCTTGTAAAGTTTATTTTAAAACTATACAAGCAATTATTACAACACTCCTGATGTTTTTCCAATAGTTTATTTCAAAACCATAACACTCCTGAAAGTTTTTTTTACAGATCTTGGGCTCTGGCAGTCACGTGGCTATGAGATCATGTGGTTGTCAGCAGTTTGTTGAAAGAAAAAAAAAAACACACTGAACTCGACACTAGAAGTTCTGAGTTCAAAAGAAATCGGTGGAATTAATGCCGAGTTCTTACCAATACATAAAACATTAGTATTACTTCTATAAAATATGACATTGGTGATGTCGAATTATACTTTAAAAAAAATACATCAACAACCATGTGGGCCACCGCCACATGACTGGCAGAGTGGCAGCCATAAGTTTGTAAAAAAATACTACATATAGCTATGATTTTGTAAAAGAGTTTAAAAAGCACCTATAGTTGAAAATTTTTCCTTCTAGCTGCTGCTGACATGCATGTACAGTTAAAATTCTTGGCTTAATCTTATACGGGAACTGGAGTTGGATTTATCCATAAGCTTTGCAACAGATTTCCTTGTTTAATCATATATGCATGGTAAATAAGACTTTATTCAAGAAAATCAACATTTGGGTCACTCTGTTTCAGGGAATGATCCTCTTCACCTTCACTGCCACAGTTGGTACCCTAAGGCCAGCCCACTGCAACCCTGGTAATTCTAGCCTGTGCCCAGCCGCGTCGGTTGGCCAGAAAGCAGTCTTCTACCTCGCCGTCGCTCTCATGAGCGTCGGGGCAGGTGGGGCACGATTCAATGCTGCCACCTTGGGAGCTAACCAATTCGATCGGGCCACCGACCATGACATTTTCTTTAACTGGTTCTTCTTCATGCTGTACCTTGGCTCCGTGATCGGTGCCACGGTCATCGTCTATGTCGAAGACACGGTGAGCTGGGGGCTTGGCCTTGGCTTGTGCTCTATAGCCAATGCCATTGGTTTTGTGGCTTTCGTGGCTGGAAGTAGGTATTATCGCCGGTCGAAGCCCGAAGGGAGCCCGTTTATAGGGTTAGCTCGTGTGCTGGTTGCAGCAGTGAGGAAGAGTAAGATGGCGGTGTCACAGGAAACCCAAGACTACTACTGTGGCAATGGTGAAGGGAAGCCGTCCATTACACCTCCAACTCAACGATATAGGTATACCGTCCTGCATTCTATGGTTACAACAAATCATGTATCATACATCATGCCAATCTTACTGGTACTTTGTAATTTTGAATCTAAGAACAAATATGTTGCCGCATCAATCTTAATGTCGCTATGCACTCGTGTGCAGGTTACTAAACAAGGCAGCTTTAAAGGTTGACGGCGACACCAACTTTGATGGTTCTTCGGTGAGGCGGCCGTGGCGGCTATGCACCGTGGAGCAAGTGGAGGATTTGAAGTCCATTGTCTCCATTCTCCCACTCTGGGCCACCGCCATCTTCTTAGCTGTCTCCATTGGAATCCAGGGAGGTCTCACTGTCTTGCAGGCCCTCACCGTCGATCGCTCCCTTGGCAACCATTTCTCAGTCCCTGCTGGATCTCTCACTGTGTCTTCGCTCGCCACGATAGCCATCGTCCTCCCACTCCTCGACCGCGCAATCTTACCCACCTTCCGCCGCCTCTCCGGCCACAGCCCGACCCCTCTCCAACGGATCGGTCTTGGCCACATCCTCAACACGACCTCCATGGCTATCTCTGCACTTGTCGAGCGACGTCGACTGATGATTGTGCAGGTACGCCCACCAAGTCACTAACATGCATGCATGATTTAGAGTGTTACGCACCTGTACGTACGTGGACAACACAATGAACACTTCTCCATAAATATATATATATATATATATGTGTGTGTGTGTGTGTATATATGTAGGCTCGTGGGCTCGTCGATCAGCCAGATTCCACCGTTCCTATGACAGTTCTTTGGCTAGTGTTGCCGTTGGTGGTGTTGGGGATGGGAGAGGCGCTTCACTTCCCGGGGCAGGTGGCGCTCTACTACCAAGAGTTCCCGAAGGCGCTGAGAAGCACGTCCACGGGAATGATCGCGTTGATCGTAGCGCTTGGGTTCTACCTCAGCACGGCGGTGGTCGACCTTGTGAGGCGGTTGACGGATTGGTTGCCGGACAATATCAACGCCGGGAGGATGGACAACGTGTATTGGATGTTGACGATTGTTGGAGCCTTCAATTTTGGGTTGTACGTGTTGTGTGCGAAGGTTTACAAATGTCAAAGCACTGTGGAGGACAAAGATGTTGCCGACAAGAACATAGGCTTTTCAATGACCCTAGATTTTTCTCACAAAGAAGGGATGTAGCACACTACTAGTGAAGAATGAGCTTACTTTGTTTCTTGTTTGTTTTTTCCCTTTTTTGTGAAACGCCTTTTGTTTCTTGTTGTGATGGAGCTTTCTCTGCTATGTACTGCAATAAAGTCAACATTGCATTAGATGGATGAAGCTATTTCTTCAAAGAAAGAGGTGATCATAAACTATTAAAATTTCAAGAACAAAAAAGAGAAATAAAGATACAAATGCAGAATATCCTCAGAATAAACAACAAAATGCCCAAACCTATAGAATATGGGTCAGGAGACCGCAATGGAAATCCTCACGAACATCGTGAGCTAGAGCCTAGAGACCCACATCCACTTGACACACCCAAAGCTCTATTCTGGATCCAACAGTCGTTGGTCATTAAACACATGCCAACTGAAAACCAAACTCAAGAAGTAACAAGAAGCATTGATAGATGAAGAGAGCCAATGTAGAAAGACAACATAACTAACGTCATGATTGAATCACAAATGCATCAAAGCAAAAGCAAAGCATCCAACCCAACTTCCTCGTTCATGGCATGCATGAGTCTTGCCTCCACATTTCTTGTGGATGATCAGACTACGAGAGCCCTAAGGCAAAGATCGCTCTAGGCATACTCTAAGGATGATAGAGAAGGAAGAAAACTAGAAAGACAAGAGGCTATGAGCACATTGCAGTAAATAACCAAAGCTAGAAAACAAGTGAACCTCATGAATTGTAGTAAACCAAATCGAAACAATTTGATCAAATGCACAAGGGAAACAAAGTAGGAGCTAGTAAGGAGAGAAAGGAGGCATGGTTAAGTGAGGGGGACTTACCTTGCTCGTGGAACTCTGGTGTTTCTCCTTCGATGCCCAAAGATGATGCTTTCTGCCAAGACTCCTCCGGGACACAATCTGTGCTCCTTAGGCAATGACGAAGGTGGTACATGGAGGTAGAGTGGAATGTGAAAGAGGCTCTCGGTTGCTCATGGAGTTCTTTCTTTCATTCTCACACATAGGGAATTCTCTTTCTCTCACTCACACTTAGGGAATTCTCTCTATTTCACTTATGCTCAAGGAGCTCGAGTAGTAGGATGAAGGAGAAGGAATTGCTCTTGGAGAAGGTGGAGAGCCTAGGATGATGATGAACAAGCTTGGAGGAGAGTTGAGAGAGCAAGAGCTCATCATGGACGAGGGTTGAAGCGTTTTATGGAGTTTTGGACTCTGTAATGGTTGTTGGATGACTTTAGGTGTGAGATAAAAGGCTTGGCTGGTTTTAAGGAGTTGGACTGGATTTTGTAGGTATAAAAAGGGATATGATGGTCTTAGTATATCAAGCAACAACCTCAAACTTGTAAGAACCAATGATAAACTTTGAAATGCTCGTCCAAAAGTGATTGAACAAGTTTGCCGCTTTGCAATAGAAACTGAGTCAAAGCGTCACGTGGACAATCTGTGCCTGTGACCCTGGCTAGCTATTGACGCTAAAAAGGTACACCTAGGAGACATGGCCATTGCCCACAATTGATCAGTATGAGGTCCATTTCTATAGATCCTTGGCTTGTGCGTGACTGTTTGAACCAAAGGGTTGGTTGGGTGTTAAGTGGTGGTTTCTGAGTTAGTTTTGGGGTATTGGAGTAAGGCCTTGTTGCAATTGAAGTAGATTCTTCTAGAGGAGTCTCTTGATAAGTTATTGCAAAATCGGAGTGTCTACATTATAAACAACATGTCATGATGTCTTGCGTTAAAAAAAAAAACATGACATGATGTCTAACTATCATAAGGAAAATGTTCAAATTGAAATATTTAGCAAATAGAGCGAGGAAAATTAGTATGGATAGGTTAACAATAGCAAAAAAAATGAATTTTTAAGATAACATCAAGTTTTCTAGTCAATGACACAAAAGATACTCATATGGGCTTTTATTTACCAATACCTCTCTTAGAACTAGTAATTCTCTAAATATCCTTCATATTGTTATATCTATGTTAATACCCTCTATGTCAAACTCTTTGTCTAAATTTTCTCAAAGTTAGTTTTGACATGACGATAATTAACTAATAGGTGTTAAGTAACTATGAATAATATTCCATATACCTATCTTGAATTTGCTTCAATACTCCTTCAATAAGCCCTTTATCTTCAACAAACCCATCTCTCCTCCCTCTTCCTTATTGGTGGTGATGGTAGTGACAATGATGATGTGGTGGTGGCAATCACTGTGACAGCAATGGTGGTGTTGGTGTTGTCGTGGTCAAAGAAAAGACAATGTCAATGACAGTGTGGTAGTGGAGGTGATAATAATATAGTGATCATGGTGATGGAGATAGTGGTTGTGATGTCGACGATCATGGCTATTGTGGTGTTGGCATCAATAGGGATGTCAGTGATGGTGGTGGAGTCGGTGGTGGTGGTTGCAACGATGATCATGGTGTTGATGACAACCATGGTGGTGGTGGTGACGGAGTTATTGATAATAATAATGTAGTCATGACAACAATGGGGTGATGGTATTGTTGTGGTGGTGGCAACAACACTATTAGTGATCACTACAAGAAAATCTACATTTTGCGAGGACAGTATTCCTCGCAAAGTCCTCGTTACATAGTTTAACGAGGACTTAGTGAGGAATAATTATCCTCATAGCTATGTAACTCGTTAAATCAATACTGTGAGGATATATCCTCGCAATGTGCTCGTGTAAATTTAGCGAGGAAATTATGAGGAAATATTTCCTCTTAATGTCCTCGCTATATCCTCGTAACTCCTCGGTAAATGCTCGCTAAATATAATGAGATTGTATCGTCGTTCCAGTTTTAACGAGGACATTTCCTCGCAAATTGCTCGCTAAGTGCTCACTAAATATCGTTATTTTTGCGAGGAAATGTCCTCGCTATTTCCTCACTAATACTGGGCAGTTAAAAAAAACAATACATTATAGAATTGACATTCAAATACCTGGTAAAATGACATTCAAATACTTTGTAAAATGACATTCAAATACATTCACAAGTACATTATTCGTACACATATACAGATTTCATAAAAAAAAATTTCATTCGATTATACATCATAAGATTTTACACATTCAAAGTTTTTACAAAAAAATAGTTAATACAACACTGAAATATCTTAATACAATTCGATAAATATAATACAAGGCAAAACAATATATTACATATCACTTTCTTCAGGAACCAACTTGCTTTCCTTTACCTTTTGAGGATGACGCATGAATAGAGCGACGACGACGTCTATACTCCTCGAAATCATCCTCATCATCACTTGCCAAATATTCTTCTTGCTCGTCGGTATATCTTCTGATTATAAAAAACAAACATAACATATATTGTAATGAACAATGATTAAATTATAATATTGAATTCAACCTGACAATTTATATATATCAAAAATTATAAAAGTAAATCAAATTTTACC
>JAMKQA010022838.1:0-25157 GCA_024699735.1 Posidonia australis
CCAGCTCGTAAACCACATCTCTTTTCACAACACATTATTAGTGTTCTAAAACTCTTTTCCAGTTTTCAAAACCATTTTCCATTTCATTCATTCTGTTGCAGGACTCTGTTCCTTGCAACACACAACCCTCCACTGGGGTCTCAACTCAGGCCATCAAAGCCACCACAAAACCACAAATTGGGTATCAAGCCCAAAAACCACACAAAACCATCTTTTAAATCATTTATAGGGTCAAAACCCAAAACCACGCCAAATCCATTACTTGGGGCACCACATTCCTCCATGTCACTACATGAGGCAAAACACCCATCATACCAAAACAACCATTTAAATCATTAAAAGATTTAACAACAAAGGGAAAAAATCAACATACCGATTTCCCAAAACGGTATGTCGTTTTTCCCTGATTCGGCATACCGTTTCCCAAACGGTATGCCGTTTTTCCCTGATTCGGCATACCGTTTCCCAAACGGTATGCTGAATCTCTATCAGATTTTTCAGACAGAGAAAAATGGTCGACTGAAATCCACCGGTCGACCAAGGCCAAAAGCACTGATCTACCGCTGGGAGCAAAAACAGGAAAACGGCATGCCTTTTTCTGCTGTTGCAGAAAACTCCGCAGCCATTGTCCTCCTTTTCTCCCCCAAGTGGGAGTAAGGATCGAATCCTCCAAACAAAAACCATAAAATCTCATAAAAACCTGGAGTGTAGACCCTCAAGTCTACTTCAAAACCCCTCAAACCAATCACAAATCCATTAAGCATGCTGCTCTAACGAAAATCATCAAGGCAGAAAGCTCAAAAACAAACACTGTAGCATGCTTCTCATTCATCCACAAAACCCGCACAAAAAGCCCATAAATCAGCATGATAACATCATAAACATGCTAATCAACACATTCTCAATCACATACCAATTTTCTACCATTTTTCATGCATTTATCACAATTTTATGCATTAAACCTACATTTAACCCAAAAACGGGACAGAAGGAGGAGGAGGCCACATACCTGTCCCAAGCCCCTTACCACACTCCGGCAAGCCTCCACGAGCTCCGGCGGAACTTCTGGATGGCTCACCACCTCCTCCCACGGTTGCGTGCGCCTCGGCTCCCTTTCTTCCCTTCTTTTCTTTCTGCGCAGCACGCCCCCTTGCTCCGCCACTGCCTCCCTCTCTTATCTCCATCCCCAACCACATGGCGCCGGCCACCCATCCCGTCGGACGAGATGGGGAGGCACGGGCCTCTGTCGCTGGTGGCACAGGAGGGAGAAGAGGAAGAAGAAGAAGACAGAAAAATGGTGGAAGGTAGGGTTCGCGAGAGAAAGAAAGAAAAGAGGAAGAAAAGAAAAGAGAAAAGAATGGCACGCAAACCGAGACAACTGTGCATCCTCAAATCGGACTCCACATTGGTCCCAAATCACAACCTGATGCACAGAAAACCAACCACAACCACACACAACCAAGAAACAATAGATTACCCATTAATAAACCATCAAACATAATATTACAAATAATACATGGTTTATTATAAAAATAGATAATCAGGCCCTGATGTTACACTGAGATGGAGGGTCCACCTTGGTTTGCCACATGAAACTTAAACTCTTCATACTTTTCATCACTCTGACTGCTTTGCAATGTGTGATAGCTATTTTTTGATTGTACATAATCAGGATCTTGATCCTGCCTTCTATCTTCATCTGGTTGCTCATTCAATCAACATTTGCAACAACTTCATTCAAATCATTATCTGGTTGCTCTTCAGGCAGTGTGAAGTTATCTTCTTCCTCCACAATAACTTCTGGATGAACCTCCTCATGAACTTGTGAAACTTCTTTTACAGCTCCCCGCAATCTGTAAAAGTTCTTCAAACTCTTCTTCTACAAATTTGTTTTCAAACTCCTTAGTGTCATACTCATTTGTAAACCCATACAAAATAAGAAGAGTCACTATCCTAAAATGTAGGCTTAGTCCACCTCATGTTTTGCCTTTTATCGCCCTTCCTGGTCACTAGCATCTTACTTTTAGGGGCCTCACATTGTAATGGAGGCCTAGTATCCTTTACTATGATATATAAGTCTATAATCTTCTTAGAGTTTTTTCAAAGAAAACATCAGTATGACATCTGATTCATAGAGTAATTGTTTACACTCCTTAAATTGTGGTATCCTGTAGTAAACATCAAAAGACTGATTGGCCTTAATATCTACTATCCTTCCCAAAGCCTCCCAAATCATGACTAAGCTTGACTAATCCCTACTTATAATAAAAATTTCTTTGTCTTTGGTAAAAAATTCAGGTAAAGTCATCCCATTCTTATTTGTCTCCCATTTACCTCTATGTGAAATCTTAAGTATGAAATCATCTTTGAATAGTAACCTAAAATGACAAAATTTACTAAACCACACTTAACTAAACATGTAATACATTTAACATAAAATCATAGTAAGCAATTAATAAATTAACTAAGCCACAATTAATACTTAAAAACCTTCAATTAACAAATTAACTAAGCTATAGTTAACACTTAAAAAATTGCAATTAACAAATTAACTAAGCCACAATTAAAACTTAACATGTAATTAACAAGAAATCCCTAAGTTAATTCTAAAAACAAAACATGAAAATCCTAATTAGGTTGATTGTATACACAATCGATTGAAACCTTAACCATAACTGTTAAATCGATAAAACTTGATTAAAGAATAAAAAGCCCTATGTTGATTTTAATATCAGAACATAGAAACCCTAATTAGGTTGATTGTATACACAATCGATCAAAACCCTAGCCTTACTTGTTAAATCGATAAAACTTGATTAAAGAACAAAAAAACTCTATGTTAATTTTAGTATCAGAACCTGAAAATCCTAATTAGGTCGATTATAAACATAATCAGTCAAAATCCTAATCCTAACTTTTAAATTGATAAAACTTGATTAAGGAATAAAAAACCCTATGTTAATTTTAGTATCAGAACATGTAAACTCTAATTAAGTCGATTGTAAACACAATCAGTAAAAATCCTAACTCTAACCGTTAAATTGATAAAACTTGATTAAGGAATAAAAAACCCTATGTTAATTTCAATATCAGAGCATGTAAACCCTAATTAAGTCGATTGTAAACACAATTGGTCAAAATCCTACCTTTAACTGTTAAATTAATAAAACTTGATTAAGGAATAAAAAACCCTCTGTTAATTTCAATATCAGAGCATGTAAACCCTAATTAGGTTGATTGTAAACACAATCGGTCAAAATCCTACCTTTAACTGTTAAATTAATAAAACTTGATTAAGGAATAAAAAACCCTGTGTTAATTTCAGTATCAAAACATTTAAATCCTAATTAAGTCAATTGTAAATACAATCGATCAAAACCTTAACCCTAACTTTAAATAGTAAGAAGTCCTAACTGAAACCGAGAAGAACCTAAACCCAAATCCTAAGTAATAATCT
Organism: Posidonia australis; assembly: GCA_024699735.1. Classification (NCBI taxonomy): domain Eukaryota; kingdom Viridiplantae; phylum Streptophyta; class Magnoliopsida; order Alismatales; family Posidoniaceae; genus Posidonia; species Posidonia australis. The sequence goes on from JAMKQA010022838.1 coordinate 3,458, forward strand.
ATTCGGATGGTTCCAAATAAACTCCTCAAATATTTTGAAACTAACCTTGGTTTGCCAGTCATCGTTGGTCGTCCTTTACGATTAGGCTCCACCACCAACACCCTGGTTTCACTAGTCTCAATCACCACCAATTTTGTTGCTCTCAAAGGTGATGACCATTCGACAACACTTTGACAACAACAATAGTCAATGACAGCAACTAACGCTTGTAAGCGAATCGGGAGACCACAACGCAAGTGAATCGAGGGACCAACACAAGTTGTCAGGAGACTAGACCAAATAGGTTTTTTATTAGACAAAGGACAAGTTAGGCTTTTCGTATAGTTAACTATGGTTAGATACGAAGACTCAACAGACTTAGACTACAATTGATGTTAGGTGCATACAGGTAAGATTTACAAGTTTTTAAATGTATACATGTAATTTTAGTGTAAGAAGGGTATTAACAAAAATACTACCTTTAAGGATGATATTTGAGCGAAAAATCCTTTTCTTTTTTGCAAGTTTTTAAGTTCCAAACAAAGAATCAGATCTCACTTGAGCTCAAGACTTTAGTTGTGTTACCCAACTACGTTAAATGAGAAGCTCGTTTTCTTCTTATAATTTTAATTTTAAAATTAAAAACTCGACCCATCTGTTTAGATTCCAGAACACATAACATTTTGTTGAAGATACTGGAACCCAATGATGTCGTTCACAATCTTAATTTTAAAATTAAGCATTCCTAGATTGCTTGCATACATCCATTGGTAACTTTGTGTGACCTCATAAATTTCATTGAGAGGAAACAAATAGTTTCACTTATCTTAGAGGTTAGATTTTATCTTATTCTCGAAAGTTTGACTTGTGAAGTCATTTTAAGAAGTTGTCTTTTACTATGATAGTTAGAATCTTAGTTGTCATGAAACATAAACATATATATTAGAAACTTTAACTTTTATATTGATAGACCAATATATCATCCTTCAAATTAAATAAGTGAAGAGTACAAAGACAATTTTGAAAAAATAAATCGAAACCCATAGCTTCTTATATGACCGATTTAATTACAGTTTCTCTAAAATCTATGATTAGTGTATTGTTTCTTGTGCTAGAAATTAATAGTTTTACCAGTATATGTGTTCATATGATATGTTTGGTGTAACGTATCAATCTTTTAGACTTCTATTATAATCTACACCACAGAAATTGTCTAGAAGTCAAATGAAACGACTCTTGAGTATACTCATGTAGAAGTTAAGAAATGTCGCAATTGTAATTTATGGATATTTTTCCTCTCTTAAAACACTCACAAAAATAGTGTGCCTTCAAAAGCTCCAAGGTCCATCAAGAAGTTATTGTCGGGAGAACTCAAAATCAACAGATATTTGAAGTTGCTCAAAATTTCTCCTCCTTGTCGAGAGGAACTTAACATCCATTGACAAGTGACATCGCTACAACTTGGAGGGTTGGAGTGCCACTTGAGAGGGGTTGGATAGACTGAGAGGGGTTGAGGGAATACCAACTGAGGAGGCTAAAGGCAAGCATTAGGAGTTGGGCTTTGGCTGAGGGCTAACTGGTTGACTAAGGGAGTGACAATCGATGGGGGGGTCGGGTTGAAGGCTGAGGGCTTGAGGAGTTGAGGGGGAGGACAACCGAAGTTGAGAGTACAGAGGCTGAGAGGGGGTTGGATAGTCGTGTTTTAGGGTTTTAGTTTTTTAAGTTTTAACTATTTTAGGTTAGGTTTTGTTTGATAAATATTTAAGATTAGAAGTAGTTACTAAAATATCTAATGAGTTAATGGATGATGTGACATGTTTCATTAATAATTCGATTCTTTAAGATTTTGAGTTAATAGGTTAGGATCTAACAGATCTTAACAGATTCAAATTTTTAACCAAAATCCTAAATCGACATGTCAGATCAAACAGGTTAATGGATTTGACCCGACCCATTGACACTCTTACGTTACATACACTTGCATAATGCGTGCTTGTACTAGTCTTAAAATCGATCCATTTGTTTGTTAAACATGTTATGAGTGGGTTGATGGGTAAAATGGATCAATATATAATAAGATAATAAATTTTTGTAATAAATCAACTTGTATATAAACATGTATTGTATCATATTCAAATATGTATGAATTATCTAAATAAGTATGATCCAAACATGAAAAATGTAAGGATTAATGAAACATAAATAAATAAATAATAATAATTAATTAATAATCTCTACAAAACACAAAAACTGTATGCTTTTTATAAAGAAAAAGACATACAAAAAACATAACAAATACTAAGTCAATAATATTGGGAAAATAGATTTTGATTCTCTTTAAGTAGTATTTGATAATACTTATGTAAAAATAGATTATTTCCATAAACAATATTTTTGAAAAAACGAATCTTTAAAGTTTATTAAAATCAACGTTTCTTAAAACTTTTATGTAGAAAGAAGAAGTTTGGGTATTGAAATAATCTAAAGTAAAAAAAAAAATTTGATTTAACATTTTAGAAATAAGTACTTTTTTTTTTAAAATTGATTCTAATAATCGTTACTAAATGAATCCTTTGATTTGTAAAATTATTAAAATAAAATATTATGTTAATAGGTTGACAATTGGATTATAGGTCTAACTCAAGATGTAATCCGTTAAAAATTTGGATTAATGGATTATGGATGAACAAGTCTAACCGATTTGATTTGGATTAAGATATTTTCAATCAAATATCTTAAAATATTGGAATAAGTCAAACAGATTAAAATTTAACCCAACCTATTGACAATTATACCCCCAATTACACCCCCAATAGACTAAAGTCACCGTCCATCACAGATCTCAAACTTATAAATCCACGTTAAACCACCAAACAAGCAAGTAGATTAGCTTCTTGAAAGTGTTGTTAATCCACCGTGTGGTGGGCCCCACATCCACCATGTCCGTATAACCTTCACCGAGACCGTCCGAGTCCACACCCATTGTTGGGTGGTGGTGGATCTGCATTTTCTCCAATTCGTCCTCTTCCTGTTCTCCCCCGAATATAATAAAGGGAAAAAGGGGGAAAACCCTAGAACTTCCAGCCAGGACGAGGATCCTCTTCCTCGTCCGATTGGCCCCTTCCCACGCAATGTCGAGGCGGAGGGCGGCGTTCCTGTCCCGGCGGAGGTCCGTGACGCCGTCTATCTCCGGCCGCAGCGTCTCGTCGGTCTCCGAGGTGTTTGGGTCGGACGAGGTTGGGAGTGGGAAGGAGTGGGAGGTGGTGGAGGAGGGGGTGGAGGAGGGGGTGGAGATGGAGGACAGGTGGTCGAGGCTGCTGCCGGAGTTGCTGGGGGAGATTATAAGGAGGGTGGAGGAGAGCGAGGACAGGTGGCCGGTGCGGAAGAATGTGGTGGCGTGCGCTTGTGTTTGCAGGAGGTGGAGGGAGGTCACGCTTGGGATCGTCCGGCCTCCCGGGGAGTGTGGGAAGATCACTTTCCCTCTCTCGCTTAAACAGGTACTGGATACAATTGTGGGTCTTTTTCTCTTTTGTGGATATGGGGTTACTGTTAAAAGCTTGAAGCTTTCTGCTGCCGTGGAGGTTTGTTTGTTTCTTCTGTGTTTGGAAGGAAAGGAGTTATTTTTTCTGCTATTTCTTTTGCCCGTTCTATATTTTTCCCCCTGGCAAATTGCAAATCTTATGGGTTTTGTTTTGTCTTTCTTTTTTTTGTTGATGCAGCCGGGGACAAGGGAACTTCCTCTTCAGTGTTTCATCAAGAGGAACAGGAAAAATGCTACATTTTACCTATACCTTAGCCTTACTCAAAGTAAGTAAATTTGGTTGCATAAAATTAGTGCTCTAGATTGACCTTTTTAGTTGCATGCTTGCAGTCATCTGCAGCGTTCAATTGTACGAAGATTGCCAATTAGTTTCCCAGAACTAACATTTAACTACATACTCTGCTTTAGTGTTGTTGAATCTTCATCATTAGTTCTATGGTCTCTTCTGGCTGTAAATTCTGACAAAGGAATAAAAAATAGATTAATCATGTCAAGTTTTGACAGAAGAGTTGAGCTATTGAAGTAACGGTGTTGGTGACATGGAATGATAGAATTATATATTATGAAACGAATTGCAAAATGTATGATGGCTAATATCAACACCGGTCATCCTGACTTGGGCAACACTGGAAATATCTTGTGCATTGCACAGGTGGTTTTAGTCGTTTCTGATCTTGGTGAATACAGTATCTGCTTTATCTGATGTTTTGGATTACTTATGAATAAAGCAAATGGATATTCATTTTTTCCGCCATTTCATAATCTTTGGTTTTGATGGTAAGGAAGTACTATGAATATTCCTGAACAATCAGCACTTTTATTGACATTTGCTCATTGCAATTGGTGGCAATAAAGACAATTAGCGAAAATTGTTGGTGTAATTACAGTTTATGCAATTGGAGCAAAGTTTGTATATAAATTATAATTGGGTGTATGTTCTCAACATACCACCATATGGAATTTTGAAGGATGCAGATTGAATAGTGAAGCAACACTTGTGACTTTTTAGTAAAGAGCAAAGCACAATCAATACTTATTTTGTAAAACAGTATTGATAGCAAGAAGGGGTTTGCTTGATGTGATATAAAGTTGAATGCTTCTAATAATGCAGTTTAGAATTCTGCGAGGATCGTGGAATCTGGATCATAAGGTGAAATCTGAAAAGTTGTAGTCCAATGTGAAACTGTGTTGAAGCAAGCTCTGTATTTTCCTCATCTATGTTTTGTTCTTGCATTAGTGCTATAAAATTGATCTGTTGAATGCACATTTGAAGCTAATACTACTTGTTTTCCAGCATTTATGGATAAGGGGAAATTTCTCCTGGCCGCACGAAGGTTTAGGCATGGTGCTTATACAGAATACATTATATCCCTTGACGCTGATGACTTATCCCAAGGAAGTAATGCATATGTTGGAAAGCTAAGGTGAGTCTTCCAATAATGTGCCTTTTGTTATTCTAAGGTGTATGTGATGTTTATTCATGCTATTCAGAGTTGGTCTTCCCTTAGGAGATGACAATGTTTTAAAATAATTCTCGTGGTCTACATTAAGGAGATTGACTGGTTGGCTTTAGATGTATTTATGCTATTCAAAGTTAGCACTGTCATGTTTATGATGGATTGCTATATAATTATTATAAAAAAAATGATATTATTGTATACAATTGGTTATAGGTTCTTCCATTTATACTTTATATTTGGTATTGTGTTCTTATGCTGACTTTTGGTATTTTGAATATGTGAGAACCTACTTAGGCAATGGTATTTGAGAAAGTTGATCATCTTAAGTTATAACACATGTATAAGTATCAGGATCTATAGAGAAAGATGCATATTCATTTTTTCAGGGGACAAAGCACCTAAAGTTTGCTGACTATTTGGATCAGGCAGGCATGTAATTGGTTGCTTGATCACTGATCATCATCAGATTATGTACTTGACTGTCTAGGAGATTTCCTTGACTTTGATTAACAATCTTTACTTTTAAAATTAAAAGGATAATGGTAGTGAAGATGCATCATTAAAATTGCTAGTCAATTTCCCTAGGGTCGTAGGAACCTACTACTCTACAATTATCAGGGTATTTCTTCAATGTTTTTTGAAGAATTAGAGAATTCCATGTTATGGGCACAAGTCAGGATCACAATTCTAATGACTAGCCGTTCTGGTGTTAATTCTATATTTGTGGTTGTGTATTCCCTTTTTTTTTTTTCATACGTTGTTTTATCATGTCTATGTACGGTTGATTATATTGTTAGTTGCTGGTTTTTTTGCCATGTTCTGGGGTCTGTTCTGGAAAATTAGGTTCGTATATAGTAAGATTTGTATGTTTAAATAATACCAGCCTCTACATTTGGGAGCATTATTCAGCCTAGCCATACACGTGTAGGCAGTTAAGCATTTATAGAACAATTTGACTATAAAATCTTTTCCAGATTCATATTGTGAACTTCAGTTTTCAGCCTCTTACTCTTTAGTGCTTATGTTTTTTTCCTTGCAGCTCTGATTTCTTGGGCACAAAATTTACACTATATGACAGTCAGCCACCTTTCAGTGGTGCGAAGGCATCGAGCAACCGAGCGAGTCGCCGTTTTGCAAGCAAACAGATCAGTCCCCAGGTTTCAGCTGGGAACTTCATAATTGGGCATGTATCTTACAAATTCAACCTTCTCAGGTCAAGGGGGCCGAGAAGGATGGTTTGCACCCTGCAAAATCCTTTAATGAAGGAAAGCATCGAAGAAGTTCAGAAGAACTCTGACAAACAGAAGCCAGCGTCCGAGTCTGGATCCATAGTCCTAAAGAATAATGCCCCTAGGTGGCATGAGCACTTGCAATGCTGGTGCTTAAATTTCCATGGACGGGTCACTGTTGCTTCAGTAAAGAATTTTCAGCTGGCAGTTGCAGCACCAGCAACAGAACCTAGTCAATTGAGAACTTCGGGAGATGAAGAGACTGTGATTCTCCAGTTTGGAAAAATTGGAGATGATATGTTCACCATGGATTATCGGCAACCACTATCAGCCTTTCAGGCGTTTGCCATCTGCCTTACAAGCTTTGGGACAAAACTGGCCTGTGAATGAAATCGCCAGTTTCTTTGTTACTGGGGCAACAACTGCTAATGTGATGTTTGCAAGCTGTAACTGATCCTAGCGTTGTAATGTATATTTTTCTATTTGAACGAACATGTCTTGTTTTATATACCAGTAAAAGGAAACAAGCTTTATCTTTTACCTGGGTCTTCTTCCTAATGTTGTAATGTTCCCTGTATCCATCAATCTTGGATTTTCTTGAAATCCGGACATCATTATTCTCATGGTTGAGGATGGCAAATGTGTTCTAAAGCTACTTTTGCTTGGTGCCGGTCTTGGCATTTAGTCTGAGCTCTTTCAAAATGGCTTTAGAAGGGATTTCTTACGGAACATCTCAATAATGTTAGAAATTCAACATGGTTAGTAATTATTATATATATCTTGTATTCATTGCATCTTTATGTTTATTTATAAATAAAGAGAAGAGGTTTGTGTCATATGCTCTTAGGTTTTATTGTCTTTACATCTTTTCCATGTTTTGTTGTACTTTTCCATATTATAATACGTTATCAATATAATCTTAGAAAAAAAAGACCAATGGGTTATTTTACGTTTTTTAAGGTTTTAGAATTATTTCTTTACAAAAGTTAATCTTTTTTATACATTGATGAAAGAAGAGTTATGGTTTTATCCTCTTTTTGTGTATGAAATCAGAGAAAATTGATTTTTGTACCTTAATCATATAGTTTTCCATCGTTTGTTGACCATTGTTGGTCATTCTTTGACTTTTTTTTGACCATTTTCGGCAATTGTCGGTCGTTTCAGCATGTTTTCGATCATTATTGACAGTCTTTCGGCCTTTGTTAGTCAATTTCAACCCTTGTAGATAGCTACAAGCCACCCATTTGACGAGGGTGATGGGCCCTTTCCCCCTCTTGGGAGAAATTTATTATGATTTTTCCATTATTGTTATTACATTTTAGTTTAAAACATGTTTTATTGCTTTTAACATGTTACAAATTTAATTTAGCATGATTAAAACATAATTAGTCGAATTTCTTTATAGGATTATGAAATACTATATAATGAATTCTTGAATATTACATCTACGCGAGATTAATTTCTAAAATTTTTACGATAATTTAATCTTTGATAATTATTGAATCATTTTTTCCCTCCCAATTAATAGTTCATGGTAAACTTAGTAAAACTTGAGTTTATTGTCCTTGACATTTCTAAGGATAATTATTTAGCACGGGCTTTTGATGTTAAAATTCATCTTAACACAAACGTATTAGTTGAGACCATGGTAGAATTAAATGAATGCTCTGCCTAAGAGAAGGCTAAAGTGATAATTTTCATAAGCCACCACCATAATTAACATTTGAAGATGGAATACCTTATAGTAAAAGATCCAACAATCCTTTAGAAGAAATTAAAGGAACACTACGAGTATTAGAAAACTTTAATCCTCCTACAAGCTCGTTACAAATGGACGTAGCTTAAACTCTAAGATTATTAGTTAGTGGTTGAATATAATTCAGTCCTCTATAAGATTACCTCATGCCTGTAATTGTTTGGTAACAAAATTACTGACTCTGGTATATTGGAAAATGCTTTCACTACTTTTCACAAAGACAACCTTATTCTGATGTAGCAATATTGAAAGAGGAAATATGAAAAATAATGTAATCTTTTGCCTTGTCTGATTGTTGCTGAGCAAAATAGTGAACTACTTCTAAAGAATCACAAATCTTGTCTAATCAGATCTGTTGCAATGCCTAAAGTATATGCAACATCATCTTGGAATGGTAGAAAAAATTAGTATGGGAAGAAAAAAAATTTTGATGAAGACAAAAACTTTATTGGGAACAAAAATTATGGTAGATTCAGTAAATCTCAATTCAAATATAAAGGCAAAGGCAAAGCAAAATTTAACAATACTTGAAAGAGGAATGAAAATAAATTATCTTATTAGCCTTAAAAGGACTACGAAGATAAATGCATCAAATGTGGCATGACTGGACATTGGTTTTGCATTTGTTGTACATCAAAATATTTTCAAAACCTTTACCAATAAAACTTGAAACAAAAGAATAAAGCCATTATAGTTCACACTAACCTTGCTATTTCTGAAGATCTAATTAATTCCACCAATGATGATTTCTCCAATGGTGATATACTTAACTATTAGACATTATTATCTATGTTTCTTCTAGACCATGGTAGATGTTTAAATCTATTCCATGTTGTAACAATTCTGGTCATCACACACCTAATAAATCACATAATCTCTTTTTTCTAATAGGATTCTAATTCAAATACTAAAACATTAATAATAGTAATTAGAGCAAAACAACTACGTAAGATCCTTCATGTATCTTTAAGTGACTCCTTTATATGCACTAGTAAGTAATTTGTCTCTTAATCTGTACCTGCAAAATACAAAACAAAACACATGTAAGTGTCTATTAAAAAGGCACTGGTTAGATTCTCTTCTACTAGGTTTTGAAAAAAAGGATCTGAGGAGTTCATTATCTTCTATGAAGGCTGCTTGGGCAGAGAACCTCACAGCTTCTTCAGATGCTCCTCCCACCTCTAATGATTCCACTATACACCCAGCTGCTGCTGCTGAAGATATGGAGCAGTAGCTTTATTTACCTTTATAAACATTGATACTTTATTGCCAGCTTTGCTAGCTGTCTGTAATATTGGCATGAACATTGCCTTGCTTTCGTTATTTTGTGATACTTTGGACCCTTGATTCCCTTGGAATTTCTTCCTTGGGATTAATATCTAATACTACTTACCATTGCCAAAAAAAAACATACATCCACCAAGAATATTATATCAAAAATAAATACAAGACAAAATCAAAATGTGCTAGTGAATGTGTAGGCCTAAAGCGCCACCTCAATACGCGAAACCTACAAATCTAAGGTTGACATCACAATATCGATGTCAAAAGTCAAAATCATGGAAATACGTGATATACCAAAACACTTGTGTATGTATAGCCACCCAATACTGAAATTCATGGAAAATCCAACTCAAAATCTACCACACTAAATAAAACTGGCATCCTTAATATTGATGTCATAGAAAACTATTGAAAACCTTTGAATTCATAATACATACGACTCACAAAGATATGCATTAGAAAGTCAATATTAAATATACTAAAATCTCAAAAGACACATAAGTAACGTAGATACGTATTAGAAAGTCAATATTAAATACACTAAAATCTCAAAACACGCATAAGTAACGTGTGAATCCATCATGTGAAACGAACTATAGCTCTTTTATTTGCAATCCATCCCAAAAACCCATCTAAGCAATAAAACATAGAAAACCAAAACTTATCAAGAGCATGCATGTAAAACTCAAAGACATGCATCTCAAGCAACTCTACTCAATTTACCAAAATTAGGTATACTGTGCTTCTCAAATATCGAAGTCACAATGACTAAAGTATAGAAAAACATGATGCATGTGATCATAAAAGCATACATCCAAAACATTATAAATCTGCTAAAAACTCAAGTTAGTATAGAACACTCAATTCTCTCTAAGCAACACAAAACGCGTAGTATGAATTGACATACTTAACGTAAAAATCAGACAGTCAACAGTGCATGAATGCTTGATTACTTACATAACATCCCAACAACACACACACACACACACATGCTCTATTGCATACATAACACCCCAACAACATACACATGCACGCACACACGTTGTGTCACTTGAGCCCAAGCAATTGACACCGACAATAAGCAACCATCGAAGTGCATTACACTACCATGGACGAGTCACCTTGTGAATGAGTCCATCCATCTCGGGTTTTGCCTTTCTAAAGAACTCTCACAATTGTCTACTCTAGGATGTCACTAGAAGCAAGGTATGTGCATATTACGTTTTGCCAACTCTCATAAGGTACACACTATCAACATCCTTGGTACTCGTGCCATGTAAAGAAGTCTAAACCCCTGACCCTATGTTAGTACACAGGTCTCTATGCTCGAGCCATCCAAGGACTCACCCTTAACCCTACTGGCACTCGACTTGGAACCTCAATCTAGGCCTCGCACATGACTCTCTAGAGATAGCAATTGTCCCTGGTCCGTCAACATGATCCTTCGACACTCTTGGCTCCCGAACCTCAACCTTTGTCCTATTGGTTTGTAGACCTCAACGTCCTTGACCTCTTGCTCTCCACAAATAGAAATCAGTGGTAAAACCTTTTCAAAACATTCACATCATTTTTCCCAAATCATTTCAAAATTTTAAATTTATATCAAACACCAAATTAATCACGAACTATGAACAAGCCATAGTCTCAATATTCAAGCCAAACCGCGCCCTAAATTCATGCCTGTAACCTGCACCTGTCACTCGTGCCTCGGGAGTAAAAACAAGGCATTTGAAAAATACTACAACATTCATTAGTACACAAAATTCGACATACAACTTAGAAATTCCATATATATACCAAAGTTAAGTTCTCAAATTTATCTATCAATTGCATTTGAAATATCAAGAATTCAATATTTAAAACTCAAGATATCATCTGTAGACACCCTAGTTTCATGGTCACCTGTCGATGGACTCCTCCAGAAAAATCTATCCCCACTGTAATGAGGCACTAACCCAATACCACAAACCCACCTAGAAACCACCACCTAACACCAAAAAGCTAAACTTCAACTAAGGATTTGTGATAGCAAACTTTGCAATGGACCAAGCATGCATATCAAGTGTAGGTCACCCACGTAGGTAACCAATGTGGATTCTACATGAGGTTGGCCAACATGGGTATCCAATGCGTGCCCTGGCCCAGTTTTCTGCTACAATGGGTAAACTTATCTTACCACTTGTTGGCGTGAATTTCAAGGCCTATCATTGGCTCTTTCAGATCTGAGATTGTTGCTTGATGTACTTTGACTATCATATCCTTTTTCATACATACAAAATCCAACCCAATCCTTCAAACTCAATCCCAGCTATGTATCTCACATCCTGTCTTCATCCAACGATCGTTAACAACCATAGTTCCTATAAAATGTCCATGTCCACCCATGACAAATCCCATCCCTTGAAGCCTTCTAAGAGCCTTGAGAGTCTTGGAGAGAAAGCCTGCCTGAGCTCCCCGTTTCCTCCCTCAACCCAAGCATCCCCCAGCCTTAGGACCTTCAACTGAGTCCCTTTCAGATCATCAGCCAGAGCTCCCATCCCCAGCAACCATTGCCTGAGTGGAAGTGAGGCCTTGACCAACCAAGAAGCTACCTCACTCCGCCACTTGCATCCACATTCCACCAATGTAGTGTCCCAAAGGAGCTCTGACGCAACAAACCATTGTGAGCCTTGGAGAGAGCACACTCGGAGTCCCACGGACAAGGTAAGTTCACTAACTCATTAACATAGCCCTTTCGCCTTCCTTTTGCATTGTAATGGCTCCATTCTCACCTAGTTGGCTTTGATTTCACTTACATTTATTTGAATTGCTTTGATTCTTGCTCGCTGCAATAGTTGGGTTCATTTGGTTTTCATAGTTTTCCTAGATGTTTTGCCATCGTGAATGCACAGCTTTGAGTCCTTCTTTCTTTCCTTTTCTCTTCCCTTTCAACCTCAAAGCACACTTGGAGTGGTCTTTTCCTTGTGACCTTTGTTGTTCGATTATCCATGGGATACATGGAAGTAAGACCCATACATGCCATGAATGAGGAGGTTGGGTTGCTTGATGCATTTTGCTTTGATTCTCTTTACTTTTGGTTATGCTTTCATCTTGTGGATGCTACTCCTCGATTTGAATGCTTTGTTCTTTCACTTGGATTTGATTGTTGAGTTGTTGTTTCGGTGTGATGACCAACGGCAACCAGAGCCAGAATAGAGGTTTTAAGCGTGTTGGGCTAGCGTACTTGTTTCGTGTGGGGATCCAACATGGGTTACCAATATGGATTCCTCATGCAACAGATGGAAGGAAACTCTTGCAGTAGTAAAATATGAAGAGAAGTCATTCAAATAGTAAAGGCTCTCAAGTTCAGTTCTAGTAGCAATCCTCTTCCTCATGCGTAAGCCCTGAAAATAACAAGAAGTAGAAAGGAATAAACCAAAACAATTTAGAGTGTAGGTAATGGTGCTAATGGAAAGGAGACTATGTGGAAAATTAGGCACACGGAGAACATTATTTAGGATGAGGTTGGAAAGGGTTGTAACAACTCCTGAACTACACACAGTGACAATTGATCGATCTGCAACAGAAACACGTGGTATGTGGGTGTGCCAAACTAAGAAAGTAAAAAGAGAGGAGTCCCTAGTCATATGTTGCTTTGCACTGAATTAGTCACTTACCTTTGGAGATATGAGACGCTAAGAATGCACTGTTTGAGGTAGAGGTTGTAGCAAAATATGAAGAACTAGATACTGGAGCTAGAAAGGCAAGTCTAGTCTCAAGATTAGCAATCTGTGACATCAAAGCGGAGTTAATAAGAGTAGTGGACACATTAGTAGGAGCATAAGTGGATGGTGCAGGAGCTTAATCAACTCGAGTTGTCAGAGTGGTTGGTGAAGGATGGAGGTGTGGAAATTATGTGTAGCAACGCTTAGCAAGATGACCACCTTTACCAAAGTTAGTACAGGGAGAACAAGGACCAGAGTCATGACTCCCATGGCTTCCCTGACTACCTCTCCCTCGACCACCATAGTGGCCTCCATGTGATGCAACATGTGTAAAAGTCTCTAAAACAGGTGGAGTAGAAATAGTAGTATGACCCATCATATGTGTCACAGCGTAGACCTAAGTAGTAGTGGTAGATAGGGTTGGAATGGATGATTCTCCCAAAATCTATTGACGAGTGTTCTCATAAATAGTAGGTAGGCTCTTAAGATAGTAAACAACCAACAACTCCTCAAAATATTTCTGTTGAGTGGCAATATTAGTAGAGAATGGACGATTCTACAAAAGCTTAACACCCATTAATTGAATTCTTTGAAATGAGGCCTCTGGAGTATTGTCCTATGTTTGCAAAGCAGAAAGATTGTAGTAGATCACATAAATATGTGAAGTCTTGGCACTTGTGGAGTAGGGTTCCGCCAAGTGATCCCAAGTAGCCTTTATAGTTTCGTCATGTCTAATCATAGGTAGACAAAGTGCAAACTAAAACATCATTAGCCTCCCAATCAGCATAGGAGTCAACAATAGAAGCAATGGAAATTCAGTGAGATGTCTTTTCTTTTGTTGAGAAGTAACCAGGTATGTCATGTCCCAAATTTTCCATAATAATTTAAAACAATTAAATTACAGGAAAATTAAAGCCAAACAGTAAATATCCAACTACCAGGAACCTGTGTGTGCGGCTAGGAGACTCCAAACTATATGCATTACGCTAAATAGATCGCATGTCTGCACCTGCAAACCAAAACCACAAGGAAAACGCATGAGCGACAAAAGTCACCCAGTACGCACCCTAAGGAAAACCACGGAAAACAAAACTATAATGAATTTTCCTTTTAAATTCATTTCGCAAACTGTTTCTCAAAACCTCATAAACCAGGCCCACACCAGCCAAAGCCACAAACCGAGGCTCTACTAGCCCAAAGCCACAAGCAAAGGCCCTCAATGGCCAAAACTACACATAGTGAGTCGGGAAGCCCGACGCTAGGCAACCTAACTCTGGCCACACGCAGTCCGTCGAGGAGCAACCACGGCGTTCTACACTGCCACAATGAAGCCACCCTGTGTAGGAGAGATCACCGTCCCGCGATTCTCCCTACCTGGAGAACCCTCACAGGGCCAACCCCTCCCTGGGAAGGCTGTCCTGTCTCTCAGGACGCTACCAGCTACGGGGCACGTGTCTCACCCGCATTGGCCACCACAGGGTACGCCTCCTCACGGCGTCCTCCACACACGGTGTAAGGAGGGAGTGTCATACCTCCACACTTGACGACACCTGAGTCTTAGTACTCACAGCGATAGCATGAGTGTCATACCTCCCCGTCATGCCACAAGACACCTCAACCCGTAGACCACAACCCTAGCCTTGAGACGACAGTTAAGGAGTCTCATACGTCTAGGACTCGACGTCCCTTAGCCTTAGGTATCTCGACCCCCGACCTCAACCAAGGAGTCGAGCTCGACCACCTGAGAATGTTGTTACATTCCCTAGTCCCGACGACACGGTCCCATACTGTCTCGGCCCGTACACAGAAAACCAGGAAAACATTTTTCAAAATAGGCCAACTATTTCCTTGAAATCTATTTTCCAAACCATTTTCATATCTTTGACAATTCTTCCAAAACCTCGACAAAGCGACGCGTCAGGTGTCCCAAGGGACCACCGCTGACAACCCACAATCCTATCTCAATGGGACAAAACACGGCAATCCAAAAAGCCCTCAGAAAACACATTTTGGAAACATATTTGGGTCCTGATTCGGCATACCGAAAATCAGGTTCGGTATGCCGAAATCTACTGATTCGGTTGATCGGAGTGATTCGACAGGCTGAATCGACCAGAGGACCAAACTAACAGAGAAACGGTATACTGAATTCACTGATTCAGTATGCCATTTACATTTTGGTATGCCAAATTCTGCGATCCCAGAAAACGGCCCAAAACCCTACAGTCTGAAATCGCCCCAACTAAGACCTCCGATCGGACCCCCTAAACAAACACCAAAAATCTTGCATAAAACATAAGATGTAGACCCTCGAGTCTACTCCAAATCCCAACAAACAAAACTAAAATCTATTCACTATGCATCAAGATATAAAATTGGAAAGGCAGAAGGGTCAAAAGGACCCAAAACGCACCAACCATCAATTCTCATAAAATCACAATAAATTCTAGGAATGTAAATGTAGCTAGATTCCATGCAATCCTAGCATTTTCTACCAATTCCATGCTCTCTATTACATGAGGAGGAGATGCGTACCTGAAAACGCCTTCAACGATCTCTGACCGACCCCCGACGAATCCAACGCAACCACGGCCTCAGGAGTGCTCCACGCAAGCTCCACACACCACACGAACCACCGCAGCCCTTCCGCTTTCCTTTCTCTCTCTCTCTCTCGGCGCGTAACAGGGGGAGGAAACAGGGGAGATGAGTGGGAGGAGAAGGGGCGGAGAAGGAGGAGTGGGGAGGAAGGGAAAGAAGGGTGGGGAAGGGAGAAGTGCGCGCTGGGGAGGAGAAGGAAAGAAGAAGAAAGAAGAAGAAGGTGGCTATGGGCGACGGAGGAGTGCGGTGCGACTTATAAAGCCTGTGCCCACAGTAGTTGGGAACGTGCTCACCTATACGTCTCAGCCACCGGCACACCGCACGAGCCACCAACCACTCCACCCAACCCCCAGCCACAACCAACGGTCCACGAGCGCGGCCCCACGCGGACCCCACACTTGGGCCCCCACACGCACAGTGTCACAATGCACAATGCCAAACCACGCACAGGGACACGCAAACAGAAACCAGCCCACGAGGCCCAAGCCCAAAAGCACAAAACTACACAACGGGCTTGAGAACAGTAACACCCGTCTAGGAATAAAATTCATAAAATGTAAATATTTACAAAATGAATTTTACGGGTGTTACAAGGTAGGAAAATAAAACACTCCAATCAGCATAGTTGGGGTCGGTCAACTTGGATCTAGTTCCAAGATTCCCATATGCATGGGACATAGAAGATGACGACATAATTGGTGCCATGCCTTGGGAGGAAGACGCCATCAAATTAGGTGGCACAACCACAGTGATCAGTAAAATACGATCTCAACATTAAGTGGTGTATCATTACGTTCATAGCACGTCTTATGATGCATACAAGTTTCAAATAGAGACAAAAGAAATGATGCCTGGTGCATGGATCTGTCAAAAAGGGAGACCCTAATCCATGCTCAAGGAAGCACAACGAGAAATTAAGAAGTGGGAGGAGCTTTACTGGAGAAAGGAGGACGATAAAACTCTTAAAATGTCACAAAATGGTGAAGAAGGTAAATTCCAACGAGGTAAAGGCTAACAAAAGGGTTGGTCAGTCCTTTGCTGGTGATGGCCACTAAAGGTGGTTGTTGTTGTTGTGGTCGCTAGTGGCTACTATTGGTAGTGGTGGTGGTGGTGGAGAGGAGGGAGAGAGAGATTCTTTTCAAAAAACCCTAGCTTTTGATACCATGTTATGATAAAATAATAATTAGATTCAATCACTAATTAGGATTACATGCCTATAAATAGGCAATGATCTTAAATGGATATCCATATACCCATCTAACATCCACCTATTTCTTATGACTTAAGTTGAGGAATATGAGCCACTTATCTCAATATGAGTGAGTGTGGACCATTCATCGTAACAAAAACAATTAACTCTAACATATGTAAATGGATATATGATGTTATGCATGTAAATGTACTAAATTCACAGAAATTTGTTGCTACTATGAAACATGGATACTTCTAAAGCTCCTTGACTATACATACTATATCCATATTGGATACCAATACTTTCTGTGACAATGAAGAGAGAAAGAATATTTATTGCTCTTGGGCATGTAGTTACATATATATAGGGTTTCTCAAATATCCTAGACTAAATAGATATCTAATAACCCATCTAACTAACATAACTCTAATACATGTCATAACTCCTCTGACACTTTCCCTCAAGTTGGAGTATATATATCTATCATACCCAATTTGGTACACAAGGACTCAAAAATCCCTACACTCAACTCTTTTATGAAAATGTTAGCTAACTGGTCTGATGACTAAGTGTATGGTGTTGAAGTCAGTCCTCTCATCACCATGTCCCACACATAATGACAGTCAATCTCTATATGATTTATACATTCATGAGAGGTGGGATTATTATTAATGAATATAACTGCCTAATTATCACAATGCATAGACATAAGCGTCTCAACAGTTAAACTAAGCTCTGATAGGTGTGATTTGATCCATATCGTCTCGCAAGCTGTCTGTATCATAGATTTGTATTATGCCTCTGTACTAGACTTGGATATGACATTCTATTTCTTGCTACGTCAAGTGACACGATTTCCTATCTCTTCTGTCTCCAGCATACTCCAAATCAGAATAGGCCTCAATTCTTAGATGGAAACTCCTATAAACTAAGTCTATTCCTAGTGCACCTTTGACACATGTAAGAACATGTAAGGCTCCATTTCATTGTACTTTTTTGAGCTCACGCATAAACTAACTCACTAAACTGACGACATATGAGATGTCTAGCCGTGTTACTGTCAAATTTATTAGTTTCTCGATCAAACGTCTGTATTGATTTGGATCATGTAACAGCTCTGAAGTAGTATCCTAGAAGGATGGTGTTTGCTCAATCGGAGTGCTCTTTGGCTTGCATCCAAAAAGTCTCATCTCTTGGAAAAGGTCAATCACATACTTTCTCTGAGATAGTGCTATCTTTCCTTTTGCATAGGCAAATTCAAAGTTGAGGAAATGCCATGGCTTTTCCATATCTTTAGTGACAAGCTATGGCTTAAGGTGCTCCTTTATCTCTCTAATACCTACTATATCACTGTCTGTCACCAATATTGTAACGACCCTCAAGTCGCTATCACTAAACTTAGCAACAAACTTTATTTATTATTTGTTTTATCTTTATTATTAACCAAGAATTATGCTAATGATGTAACTAAGGCTAAGTACTCTCAACAGGAAATAAAACTAATAAACTATAGAAATAAACTAAACTATCACTCACCTGGATCCCTGATGTATGGCGGTGTGACTCCTTCTATATGCACTAGCAACCAACAGCAATTAACCTGCACCTGTCAAAAACACACAAAACAAAGCACATGTCAGTGACCACTCAACGATCACCCAGCACGCACCCCACCTACAACTCGGCAACCTATGCAGAGCGCAACAAAGCACAGGCATCACACCTAGATGCCAACAAACCAAAAGGGCAATCTACCGATGCCTAGCACACAAGCATTGGCATCCCTCTCGGACATCGCAACACAAAACCCGACAGTCTACCACAGCCTAGCAGGCCACAAAATCACAAAACCATGCCTTAAATACCATTCTTTTCTTTTCCTTTCGAAACCACATGCGTGCACTTTTAAAACCTTTATGCATGCTCGAGAAAGCTACTCTCGCCATCTCAAGCCCAAAACAACAACAGAAGCACTACTACAGAGACTCTACTCTGCACAACATGGTCCCCACTTGACCCAAGCACACACCAAGCCACGAAGCCTCTGCTCCCACAACAACGGAGCCATTGCTCCCAAACAATGGAGCCACCGCTCCCAAAGCACTACGCTTCAACAGACGCCAAAAACAAAGCCTCCTCTAGGCCCAGAGCCTGATTTTCCCAACCAGAACTCCACACAAACACAAGCACAAATAGTATGTCGAACTACCCGGCGCCAAGCAGACAACACTGGCCACAAGCAGTCCATCAAGGAGCGACCACAGCGTTCTGCACTGCCACAATGACGGCCACCCTATGTAGGAGCGTTCACCGTCCCACGATTCTCCCTCTCTAGAGAACCTTCAAACAGCCAACCCTTCCCTGGGAAGGCTGTTTTGTCTCTCAGGACACTACCAGCTAAGGGGCTCACGTCCCACCCTCACTGGCCACCACAGGGTACACCTCCTCACGACGCCCTCCACACGATGCTCAGGAAGTAGTCTCATACCTCCACACCCGACAACACTCGAGCCTCAGTGCTCACAGCGACAGCAAGAGTATCATACCTCCCCGTCATGCCACGAAACACCTCAACCTGCAGACCACAACCCTAGCCTCGAAACGACAGTCAAGGAGTATCATACCTCCAAGACCCGACGAATCTCCGCCTCAGGTATCTCGGCCCCTAACGCAAACAGAAAACATTAGAAAACTCTTTCCAAAACCACTTTCAAATTGGTACTCTTTTCTTTCCAAAACTCTCTTTTGGGAAAACCTTTTTCAAAAACCATTAAATATCCTTTAAAACTAAAGCAATATTGTGCCTAACAACTGCACGGAAACCAAAGGTCGAGAAACCACAAACAAAACACAGCCTCGACAGCTCTCCTGTCAGGCCTAGGCAAAAGCACCTTGGGAGCGTCTAGGTTCGCGAGCACTACGCTCAACCCATAACCACAATCCAAGAAAACACCAACAGCAAAGTAAACACAACTAGAACTCACACGCTCTGGTGTTAAGTATAAGACACCTACTGGCTCATGTCTCTTGGGAGCACAGTCAAATCGACTCAAACACCTAGAATAGTGCCACTGAATACTCCATTCAGTGCACCGCACACAAAACCACACATATCCTAGACCTAGGGACACTATCATTATTCCTAAAGTCCACTCTAAACCATCTGGGGAAAGAATCTACTATTTCTAAGTCATTTCATATTTTATTCTACCCATACCCCAGGTGACATCTTGCTAATTCATTTTTAGGCAAACCTTAGACCATTCTAATGATTATCTTAATCATTTATGCCATTATGTTTATCCCCCCCAAGATTAATATATATATATATATATATAAATCAAAACATAAGATAACTTAATGCAGGATCAAGGCCTGAATCGACAGACCAAAATGGATCGGTTGACCGAAAACCCCTGATTCGATAGACCGAAAACGTTCGGTCGACCGAACCAGAAACTCTGTCAACACCCAAGACTCCTAGAACGGTAAACCAAATAAATTCGGTCGACCGAACCAAGGGTCGAGGGGACAAACTGCAATAAAAACGGCATACCGAAATAATTCGGCATGTCGAACCAGGCGACTGTAGGGCACCCAAAATGGGACCCAAAACCCAATCCTGCAAACCACCAATCCAAACCATGCAAACAATATATCAAAATGAAGATTTCAACGAGATCTTCCAAACAACACAGAGATCCATCAAGCGGATCTCGAGAAAACCATAAAAAACATAAAGGGGATACTATTCACCCCCAACCATAAATACGGGCATAAATGGCCCACAAATGCACTATAAATTCTATAAAACACACTACAATTACCAGCACACTAACATGCACCTATGGTACAAATTTGGAATCAAAATAAAATCTACGGGGTGCGTACCTCTACCGAAGACGCAGTGACGCGAGACGGATGGCGACGCTCCTCCTCCAGCCACGAGCAGCTCCTTTCCTCCACGCGACGATGGCGGCTGCAACCTCCTCCTTCCCACCATCTCCCTCTCTCTCTCTCACAATCCCTCTCTCCCTCCCATCTCCCCTCTCTCTGTACTCTCCCTCTCCCTCTCCCTCTCCCACACGCGAGAGGAGAAGAAGAAGAAGAAGGAGAAGAAGAAGAAGGGGTGGGGGTGGGGCCCGAGAAGGGAAAGAAAGAAAAGAAAGAAAGGACAAGAAAGGAAAGAGAAAGAATGGAAGGAAAGAAAGGAAGCCGTAAGCACGAAACCAAACCATGCGACCTTCCACGTCCACGTGACTTGTGCCACCAGGACCCGCCACCAAACCTCCACTGCTCAAAAGAAACCACAAAACTCCTAATAAGACCAGCTCAACACCAAAACCACACCACACCAAAAGGCCAGAAACCCACAATCCAAGCGTTAGACACCACTAAGATCGTGTCCTACGTTAGCCATTGGGACCCCCAAAGCCTAACGTGCCTGAATTTCACCTTAATTATCTGGCCAAGCACCACTCCTAAAACCTGGGTCGTTACAGCCTAACCCCTTTAAAGGAATTTCGCCCCCGAAATTCTCTAGGTGAAACACGAAGGGTACCAAAATTAGGACATCACTAGAACGACCCAGAGAAGAATACAACGTTGCCACCCAAAATCGACGACCTGTAGGAGAAATCTCCACCTTACAGAGCCATTTCATCCTACTTAGGTCCAGGGCGACACCAAGGACTCATCTCTCCTTGAGTCCGAACACCACCGAGATCCTGGGTGAAACCCCTTCCGGGCACAAAAATCTCCACCCAGAGGCTCCAAAGTAGTGTCTCCCAGAGTCACGAAACATCCAGAATACCCTTGGAGACACACAAACCATAGGATTGACCATGTGCAACCAGCTCTGGCCATGCTTCGCTGCACCACTCTGATGCACAACCTGGTTAGCAACCACCGAACTCCATACCTTGTGCTCAGCAACGACTCTCATCACCCTGGAAAC
>JAMKQA010022839.1:0-15410 GCA_024699735.1 Posidonia australis
TAGGTGGCCGGGAGGGCTTGGAGGGATGATCCATAGAGCTTAAGGGTGTCAGCCATTATTTTAGGGGAGGGGAAACGCAGAAGAAACTTCCCAGGTGCGGAAAGTTTAACATCAACACCCGATGCCAGAGGCCAGTGGGTAGCGATGTGGTGCTCTAGGAGTTCCTTGGACAGCAGTGCAGTGTTGGAGGAAACTAAGGCGCAAGAGGAAAGAGATAAGAGAAGATCACATGTGCTTTCAGAGGGAGGGATAATAGTCGGAGTATGGGGGGAAAGACCAGTCATCCTGGTAGAGTGTCGAAGCCGTTTATCTTCTTGCAGAAATTTACAGATGGCCACCGAATGATTAGGGGAAGAACAACGGAAACACAAACCATTGTACTTACAGTTAGCCTTAGTGTGGCCAAGGAGGCCACAAGAGAAACAACGCTTAGAGGCACGGCAAAAACTCACCAGGGGAGAAGGTCTTCTGTGACGAGAGATCGTAGTCCACTCCGAAAGCTCCTCAGCCTCAGAATGGAAAATGAGGGGCGAGAAACGGGAGCCCAGAATAGAAGGAGGGGGGTCGAGAATGTCAGAAGCGCCGAACCCGTCAGAAGATATCTGACAGACAGGGAGACGTGGGAAAGAGGAGGTGGGATCGCCGCAGAGAGAGGAAGCAATCTCGCTGTCAGTGTACGTGTCTCGAGCGTTACAGAGAGGTTGGACGGGTTCGGGCAAATCCGGGAGATGTGAGCCAGCATAGAACCCGTTAATAAACGGGCATGGGGGATCCGAAAGGACTTCGTCAGAAAGAGAGGAAAAGTCCTCGAAAAAATGCGAAGAGGCAGGGGGTAATGGAGCAGGCGGTGCATCGAGCCTGTCAAAGACATGACCCTGATCAGGTGCAGACGAAAGGTCTGCGCAGGGTGAGCCAGCACCGGGCTCAATGCGAGGGTAGTCATGAATGGCGGTACACTGCACGCCAGGACAGGAAAAACCCCCAAAAGAAGAGAAGGGGGAAGGGGTGGGTCTACGATAAGAGGAAGCTTATCATAAACCCGCGGGAATACGGGGTCAGAAAAAGCTGAACCGCATTCGGCGGTGTCAACAGCCATGTCAGAGGACACTTGATCGTGCCCCAGAGGTTCTGACAGAGATTTGAAACAAGCGCCATTATCAGCGTAGGGGAAGGTAAGATGATTAATTAAGTCGATCGCAGAATAATCTTCTGAGCGAACAAGAGGGGAAGAGGGGTAATCAGTAGGATTAACCCAAGCCTCACCAGTAATTAAATTAAAATTAGGGGGAATATTGCGAGTAATCCCAAACCGAGCAGGGGGAATGAACCTCATGGAGCTTCGTGGGCCTGACTGTAAAAGAACCAGGCGCTGCGATCCGGCGGCTCACTGGCGGTAAGACCGACGGAGCGCCAGGGTTCAAGGGAGGGTCTGCGCAGATCAAGTGCAGCTGCCCAGGGGACAACCCCCTGAGGCCTCCCGCAGGGAGCCCCCAGACGAAATAAAAACTAAAGCTTAATCCAAATAAAATCCATAAATCTGGGACAAGCATAAGCATAATAGGAGATGCATCTGTAAATCACTGATCCATAGACATCTGCTAAATCAGTATTAAGATAACAAGATACCAGGGAAACAATCCAGGATGGCGATAGTGATCTAGGAATAAAACAACAGTAAACACATGCATCATCCAGAGAAGAAACTGAAAATCGACGGTAACAGAGTGACGGACCAAAGGAAACCGTCAGCAAGCCAGATCGAGGCGACATAACGTCGCCCAGGGCAGAGAAACCCCTAGAGAGGTTACCCGCAGAGAGGAAGGAGGGGGCTCCCTGCCTTCCAATCGAAGATCTGGGGACAGAGGGAGGGGAGGGGCACCTCCTCAAGCTATTGGTGCCAAATGGCACAGAAAATCGCGAGTGAGGGTTAGAAGATACCCACAGAGGAACCACCTCACCGTCGAAGGATCAGGGCGCATTTTCCCCTCGGAGATCGCTTTGCGCTTCGACCGGAGGTTATAGGGAGGTGGATCGCGGCGAGGAGGGCAAGAGCGTCGTCCAGCTGCCATATAGGACCCAGGCAAGGAAGCGCAGGAGCAGGGGTGAAGGCGCAGAGAGAGAGGGGGGTTGGAGAGGGGAGGAGGGTGGGGGCTAGGGTTAACAGTGTGTCGGGTGAGGAGAGTGTATACGCACTTCGCAGAATATCGCCAGAGCAGTTTTTGAATATCGCCTCTGTTTTTTACACATCTAAGGACTAGCTTATAGTATATATATTATAGTAGGTAGACCTTGAAGTGGATTAGAAGATTATATAGCATATTTTATTTTATCTTTGCAGTGCATTTGGTAAAAACTTTAAGTATCCAAAACTAACTACAATCAAGGTTTTGGACACAAAATTTGAGTAAGTTTACATTATTGATTTTTCTTGTATTATAGTACATCCAGAAAAATATTGTTTGGTTAGTAAGTAGAAATATTTTAGATTTATTTATTTTAATATAAAGTATTTAGTGACAATTCTATAATATATTGTTTTTTTTTTACATTTATATGTTAAAAAAAATACAAATTGAAAGATACATCCGACCTCAAAATCTTGTCTGTTGTTCTATAATTGAACATATTTTTTTCATTAACAGAAAATACACATGAATCTAGAATGATGGCCTTATAGAATTCTATCTAGAACCTATCTCATCAATTATATTTGATTAAAAGGAAGAATTCCACTATTGTTTACTACCTAGTTATTGGTTTCAATTTTGTAACTAAAATCTGCACAGGAAAGACATAATAGGTTCACAAACTCATTCCTTCATCCACCAGTGATGTTCGGATCGTTGATTATAATTAAAACACAAGTTAAAGGGGTAAGATTGTCTAGTCATTAATTAACAGGAGAAATAGGAACCACAACTATTTTAAAACATAATTAATTAACTGTGATTTTCTTTCAGATCTGTTTGCAGAGACTTCCGTTCTCCAGATCATTTCTCTCTCTCCAACCTCATCCAACAATGTGCTCTCCGGCGTTTTCTTCCGGACCTGTTTGCACAAACTCTCTTTCTCTGGATCTTCCTCTCTCCATCCTCATGTAACAACAATGTGCTCCCCGGTGCAATCGTCGCCGTCTCCATCCTCTCCATGTCATCTTCATTGTCGTATTTTTTTTGTATCGTCGTTATCACCATACCCGACGAGAGTTTCCGGCGTCGTCGTCTCCATGGTTTTTGCCCAGTAGACGTCTTCGTTGTCATCTACAATTTTCACCGGTATCAGAGGTATGATATGTTCGCCATCCGACAGTCTTTTCTAAAACAGCCACCCTTCTTCCGCTCCATATTTCTTCCATCCTCCGGTCACAAAACAATTATCGATACCACACGCTCTCTCAACAGCAAAATTAGCCATCAAAAAGTAAATAAATAATTTAATAGGACATTAACAACATAACAAATGTTTTTTTTTTTTTATTCTATATTCAAAGCTGTTTCTAGAGTAATGAAAGCTATCTCTTTGGTAATGGCAATTATTTTTTTAAATGACAACAAATATTTATTCAGCATTTATGTTATTACTTTAGTAATGATAATCATTTCTTTAGTATCATCAGTTTTTTGTTTAGTAATTAATTCTTGGAAAGATATTTCTCTTGTGAAGATAACTATTTGTCTAGCAAAGGATGTCTTTCTCTCGTACGTAAACCTGTTTCTCTAGTAAATAATTGTCTTGTAAAATATCATAATTCTCTAGTAAGAGATGCTATTCCTTTTGTACATGTAGTTTCTATTTAATAAGAGATGTTTTTTCCTCTTGTAGCTAAGCATATTTCTCTAGTAAAAGAAGATAATTCTCTAGTGAGCAAATTATTTGTCTAGTAAGGGAACTTGTTTGTCTTGTAAAGAGTCTTATTTCTTTAGTAAAGGATGTTTTTTTTCTGTAAACAAAGGTACTTGTCAAATATGGGGTGCTATTCCTTTAGTATTGAAACTTTTCCTTTAGTAATGATAGTTATTTATTTACTAACAATAAGTATTTGTATATTAATTACATTATGAAAAATTATATGGTACCTATCGTGTTATCTCAAAAAGTTGTAACTACCTATCAATAATTACAATTATTTACAAATTTCATCATCCATATGTTTGAATAAATAGTCAAAATTAAAATTTTTTGACACCCATGAAAATTTTTGATACCCATGTGGGTAACATAAATACACCCTTACATTTTTTTTAGTAAAGACAATAATTTAATAACAACAAATATTTC
The DNA here is from genome assembly GCA_024699735.1 of Posidonia australis. Taxonomy (NCBI): domain Eukaryota; kingdom Viridiplantae; phylum Streptophyta; class Magnoliopsida; order Alismatales; family Posidoniaceae; genus Posidonia; species Posidonia australis. The sequence continues at coordinate 4,279 of JAMKQA010022839.1, forward strand.
TTTAGTAATTAGATTATTTGTCTAGTGAGGACAAGTGTTTAATTATCTAATAGTGTGGTTTGTCAAACTATTTTCTGTATGGATCTAAACCACAACCACGATCCTCCTTCTGGTTCATCATCCCCACCACAATTGCCATTCTTCGCCTTGTATCTATGACACTTTAGTTAAAATCATCAATTTGAAAACTCCGATGACAGGAGTGTGAGATCGACACCAAGAATACAAGATCATTGTTGGGAGTGTGAGATCAATGACGACGATTGGAGTAACAGATTGATCGCAGCGAAGGAACTGTGAGATCAACAACAATAGAAGCATGAGATGGAAATGTTGGAAAATATCTGTTTTAGTTTTATTTATTAAATTTAATATATCTTTATTTCATAGAATTCAAAATAGATTTTAAAATATCTTTTTATTATATTATTTCTTAATGTGGGAATCATGACTTGAATTATGGGAACAATTTTTCCCCACAACATGGGTTCTCTCCCATATATGTTTTCATTATTGAGTTTTGGGAAAAGAGACAAGAGAGGAAAAAACTCTTTAGCTTCTTCTTGTATTTTCTTTTCTTTGCCATATGGCACTACAATACGATTCAAAGATTTCACAGAGCTTACACTTTTGGAAATCTTCGCATCGTATCCTCACAAAGAGAAATCGAAAAATCTTTATGCTTGAAGGTGGATTTTCTTCTTCAAGTTAAGAGATCAATCCCACTTCACTAAAAGCTAAGTTTGATCTTGTTCTTCTCTTTGTTAGTTATTATTCATTATTTTTATTCAAATCAGTTTAAATTCAATTGTATTATTGTTGATGTTTGCCTAAAAATTCTAACAATTTTGAAGAAGAAAAAACCCCCTATGATACCTGTATAAATTTAATATTAAAATAAAATCACATTTTCCAACAATCAGAAGTAGATCAACTAGTACTACTTAATCAATAATTACCTCAATATCATACCATTGAAAAAGTATCAAAATTCACAAGTCCCAACAAATAATCTACACCCTATGGAGCCACCAAGAACATTTCCAAGTTCCACACAAACCTCCTCTGAGAAACTGAAACAGAGACCCATCCTGGAAGAATGGGTGCATAGGAAGCTTCTCTCCTCTCGGACTGACGTACAACACCCACAGTGAGACCAGATTGGAGTGCCTCACAAACCCCAGCAACTACACTACTAGGAAGATCTCCTTTGTCCTCGCTGTACATGCCAAGTCCGAACAGATCTATCCGAACCTCCACTTCATCCACTCTTGCAACACATCACCAGCCATTCTCAACTGGCTCGAGACGGCCTTTGGGCCCCCAGTTCTCGAGGCATATGCAATGATAGAGGTGGCCCACTTGATGATGTCAAATCCATAGCCCGAGTTTGAACTGTACAAGGTTGGGTTGGTGGGGAAGCCAATCAAGTAGGAGATGGTGGTTCTCAATGAGAACGAGGTCCTCGTGACACCAAGCATGAAGGGTGAGGTGTGTGTTCGTGGACCGAAAATGATGAAAGGGTGCAAGAAAATCAACAACACTGCTTTAGTCTCTGTCTTTAGAGAAAAACTTCTTCCCTCTTGGGATAACTTTGGCAGAGGCTTAAGATACAAGAGAGGTCTTATTTTTCTAGATGATGACATTGTCTCTATTAGGGTTGAAGACAATCTTAGAGTCCTCAACAAATCCTCAGGTTCTAGCTATCAACCCAAGACTTATCTACTTGAATTGAAGTCTTCTCTTAAGCAAATAAAAACACAGCATAAGAAGAATCACTCTCATACCAAAAACAAGATCTCTGAGTCCTGTACTTCTGTTCCTAGACTTTGTTATGTCTATGGGAAGACCAATCATGTGGCAAAAATTTACTATCACATGTTTGACAGGAAACGCCAAGGTCAATCCTTCAAAGCCACTACAGAGGTGCACATGATTACAAATTCGAGTAGCATATATTATCCTTCTATGGTCGCTGATAGGTGGCTTTCCTTTACTCTAGAAATCAATGTAGTCAATTATTCTTTTGACTGGTGACTTGATTTTGGAGTTAATGTTCTTGTTTGTTGTAATTGTTCCCTATTTTCTATCTATCAAGCTACAAAATTGTGGATGAAGCGTAAGAATGGAGAATGGAGTTGGTGTACGTATAATAGGGGAAGAACGAGTAGATTTGAAATTGATTTCTAGGAAGATCCTCCGCTTACATAACATGTTGCATGCCCCAAACATTAGAAGGAGCCTTGTTAACGTGTCTTTGTTAGTTCTAAGTCATTATAGAGTTGCTCTTGAGTCTGGTCGTGTGATTATTAGTTTGTTTGATTCCTTTGTTGAAAAAGGATATATATTTGAGGGTTTGTTTAGACTTAATGTTGAAACTTCTATTGTTAATAAAATTCCTCCTATTGTGTGCTTTACTAAAGCCTGTAATATGTGACATTTAAGATTAGGACGTGTTAATAAAAATTGTATGAGAAGAATGATGAATTTAGAGTTAGTTCCTAAACTTCAAAATGGCAAACATAAGAAATGCCCAATATGTGTTAAAAGCTAAGCAATCTAGAAAACTATTTAAATCAGTTCAGCATAGAGAAACTAAATTGTTAGAATCAATTCATATAGATATATGTGAGATGAATGATGAATTTACTAAAGGAGATAAAAGATACTTCATAACTTTTATAAATGATTTTTTTAAATATTGTATCTTATGAAACATAAAGACGAAGTTATGGAAAATTTATTAATTTACAAAGCTATGGCTAAAAGACAAATTGAAAATTTGATAAAGAAAGTGAGATTAGATAGAGGAAGAGAATATACTTCAACTAAAATTCAAAAATATTGTAATGAGTTTGGAATAATACATCAATTAACTTTATCATATTCACCTCAATGTAATGGTATTACTGAAGGAAAAATGGAACATTAACCAACATGATGAATTCTATATTAATAACATCAGGATTATCTAAATGTTGGTGAGGTAAAGTACTTTAACTTCATATACAATTCTTAACATAATACCTAAAAAAAAAAAAAAAGATTTAACCTCATATAAAATATGACATAAAATAAAATCCAATATTAAAACTATTAAAATTTGGGACTGTCTTGCTAAAGTTGGGGTTTCAAATAATAATAATAATAATAATAAAAGAAAACTTGGTCGAAAAACTATGGATAGTATTTTATTAGGATATGCAAACAATCAATTTGTGTATAGTTTTTTTATAATAAAATCTAATATAAGTGACATTCCAACAAATGTAATTATTAAACAAAGAAAAGCCACATTCTTTGAAAATATTTTTCTTATAAAAGATAAATCTAATCAACTTTTTTATATATACTCTAGTATATCTTCTACTAAAAGATCTGAAACATAATAAGAATCAGAGATAAGGAAAAGTAAAAGACCTAGAAAAGAGAAAGATCTAGGTGATGATGTCATAACATATTAAGTAGACTAAAACATATAATGAAGCCATTAATTTTAGATATGCTCCATTTTAGGAAGAAGTTGTACATTCTAACATGGAATCGATAATAACAAATAATGCATAGGTATTAAATGATTTACTTAAAGGAAGCAAACAAATTGGTTGTAAATAAAATTTCATGAAAAAAATTAAGATCAAATGATTCCATTGAGAAATAGAAAACTAGATTAGTTACTAAGGGACTTTCTCAGAAAAAAGAATAGACTATTTTAATACTTATTCTCTTGTAACAAGATTTTCCACTATTAAAGTACTTTTAGCTTTGCCTCTATATATAATCTTGAGATTCACCAAATAGATGTAAAAGTTGCATTTTTAAATGGTGATTTAGAAGAAGAAATCTATATGAATCAACCTGAAGGTTTTATAGTTAGTGTTTAAGAAACACTAATAATAAATGATTATGATAGATGTGTATATAGCAAAATGACTAATAATAAATGTATAATTATGTGTCTCTATGTAAATGACATACTTATATAAGATTCTGATATAAATATGATTTATGAAACTAAAAGTTATTTATCCAAAAACTTTAATATGAAAGATTTAAGACAAACTGATGTGATTCTAGGAATCTAAATAATTAGAACTTCAAGTGGAATTGCTTTGCCTCAGACACATTGTGTTGAAATTTTAATCAAGAAATTTAATTTTAAAGATAATTTTGAATTAAGAGAGATTGTTGAAAAATATCTATTTTAATTTTATTTATTAAATTGAATATATCTTTATCTCATAGAATTCCAAATATCTTTCAAAAGATATTTTTATTATATTATTTCCTAACGTAGGAATCGTGGCTTGAATTGTGGGAATAATTTTTTTTTGCAGAATGTGTATTCTGTCCTTTATATTTCTTCATTATTGAATTTTAGGCAAAGACACAGGAGAGGAAAAAACCCTTTAGCTTCTCCTTCTATTTTCTTTTATCTAACATATGTAGCACTATAGTACGATCGGAGAGCGAAATCATACACACACCGAAGAATGAGATATACATTAATCGAGAAACTAACCCTTGTTTCGGATTTGTTTCGCATGTGAAGGGGCTCAAGGAAAAATGCGAATTCCTAGACACATTCTATCCTCCCATCAGATTTTTTTTTTTTTTTAAGCTCATTATTACTGTGATAAGCTGCGAAGAGAATTTCTGTTATGCATCGGCTAGATGGTGACGTCACCGTTTGTTAGGAAAGTTTTACATCTTTAGAATGGTCAGTTTGACCAAACAACAACCCTGTTCGAAGAGGTGTCATACTCAGGTGGATTAGAAGTTTCCTTAACAGAGACGTAAGTTACAATAATCACGCGTCGTAAAACATCGAAGAGGCTTAACAAAGACGTGGGATCCACCTATGAAGGTTTAGATGTCCAGTTTGACGGTTGTTGGTGGAGGTGTTAAATTCCGGTTGATCAAAAACAGCCGACTCTTTTTGTTTCTTTTTCTTTAGTTGTTGCTTGTTTGAATATGATTCGATGGGTTCACTTGATGTGGTGTCAACGTATATCATGGAAATTTAGCTCTTAAAATAGTCAGTTCGACCGAAAAATAGGCCTAATACCAGTGTGTCATGGTTTTTGGGACGAGCCTTTTGAGACGTTGTCAATTTATTAAGATATTATTTGATATACGTTGTCATGGTCAATTATATACAACCCAGTAAAGGTCTCAAAATCAGGTCAATTATATACAACAGTCTCTCGAGGGCAACAGTCTCTCCGACGGTCATGCCAACCAGTGATGTGGGTCCCCTTACGTGAGAATCGTATGGGCGGACTTGTGTGTAGATTAAATAAAATAAGGGTAGAGAGAGATCTGTTGATTATTTGAAAGCGTCCCGAACAGGCTTCATGACCTCATTGGTTGGAAACATCACAAGAAATTTGGATAATATCTTTCTTTATATGTGAATTTTATCGCGCCAGATCACACCTCCTATACATAAGGATAAGGTGTTCAATGTCTACGTTCTCCTAAAATCGCAGGAGAATTTAGAATTTCTCTCTGCCGAGGATACCGGCTCCTGGAAAAGGCCTGGAATTTATCCAATTATATCGGTAATCATCTTCTTCTTCGCCAAAGCACAGTTAGCATCCTGCCTTTTGTTTTGAAAAGTATCCTCCTCGATTTCGTGTTTTGGAAAGTCAACTCGTGGTGTCTGCTTGCTTTATGCTTCTGCTTCGGTTTGCTTCCTGCAAAACCTTTTGCTCCACGCCGAGTTTAACGCCTGGCGACAGGGAAGACATCGAAGGATCTTATTAAAAACTTCCGTTTGTTGGATTTTCTTGGTCTGGGTCTGCAAGGTATGTGTCCAAAGCCTCTCTCTGTTTTTGTATCTGGTATCCTTTATTTGAAGTTTATTTACGTTTTGCCTTGGAGTACAGCGTGACTGCGTGAGTTAAATACTCATTTACTTTCATTATGATTTAAGGATTTAAGGTAAGGTTAACTATCAAGATTACAGCGATATGAGTAACGTTTCGGCTTCTTAGTTTTAAAAAAAAAAAAAAAAAAAATCCCCTCTGCATTATAATCATAGTTTGTTTTTACCTATTTGCTGCCAAGAATAAGCTAAAATGGATTTTTTAAAAAATTATTTAGTAACTTGAAAAATGAACAATAATACATAACACATAAATAAATTAAAACAATCCAATATGTAGATAATATTATTATGTGGGTAATTTGCCAATATTACAAAGCATAAACAACAAAAATCATGGAAATAGATAATACAATGGTCAATAAAATACTAGACATGCTTGATTTGCCAATTGACTTTTACTTGAATATGGTTGTTATAGGCATAGTACTGTTATCTTCTTTTTTTGTTTTTAAGGCGTTGTTTGGGAAAGATTTTTTAAGTTTTGATACTCCGAAACGAAATTCTGATTGTGTACATAATCCATCCTAAATAGTCATGACATGACTAATTCTTTGAGGAATATGAGGAATTTGGTATGATGGATTGTAGTTGTTTTTAGGATTTTACAAGAATCGAACTTTGGGTTAATAGTTGGAGAATTTAAAAGATTTTGCATTTAAAGTACCATATTGCCTTTTACTTTTGTTGACAATTACGCCAAAAACCAATGCAAATATTTTCACATGTGATGGAGATAAATTAGATATTTTGCATACCAAAATCCATTGCTCAATATAGGCTGCCAAACAGGACGCTCCCTGCCTCTCCCTTCCTTCTTCCTCTAGGTTGCCTCCAGGTGTTGTTTCTTTGTCCCCTGTTGATCTTGGAAGAGGCAGTGTGCCACCTGAGGGCCTCTGAGCCTTTCTTCAGTGCAGTTCCCTGCTGGTGGTGTAACTTTAAAACTTATATTTTCTTTAGGCTGATGCCTTCAATTTTGTAATATTGCATACATTGCTATGTTTTTCTTGTCGGACTTTAAACCGATGAAATACATATTAAACTTTTAACAAAAAAAAAATATATATAAGCTGCCAAACTAAATATGATGGTACACAACAAAAGTCTCCCAAATCTTACATCTACACCACCTCTGCAACAGCACCCACAATCAAGATTTTGAGGTTTCTATTCCTCTCAAAATCTTTTCCAAACAGAGCCTATGATGCATTCAACCTTATAATGGTTATTATAAAAATACAACATACTTGTGATTAAAATTAAACTGTGAACCGATTGTAATAATCCTTTCATTTAAATGATGAATGTTTTATTAAGTTTTAGTAGATTTAACTTTTAAAACTAAATGTCCTAATAAGCAATAAAGAAAACTCCTATAATCATGAAATCAGAGTATTTTGTAGAATAAAGGGTAGAGTAGTTGATTAGACATTTGGACATATTTCACATTGAGCTTTTACAACATAAGTTGGGTTGAGTCAGGTTGGCAACTCAGTTAACCAGCCTTATGAAGATAGATTGTAAGGGCTTGAGTTCAAACCTTGATGGTTTAAATATTTGAAGATTTATAGGGACTAGCTAATACCCACCATTAAGCTATTTGAAGATTTATAGGGCTTTAGCAAGGATGCCTACAGTGCTTATTTTGTATAATAAGATAGAATTTACACAAAGATTTTGACCTCAATCCCATAAGCCTCACTTTAACTCATCTTTCAACTTTTTCTCTCAACATTAAAGTACAGGTCTCCTCTCAAAGGAGGTATTACATCAGTGTAAATAATATAAGTCCTAAAAATCTAAGATTCATTAATGCATTTACATATAACATGTGTGTCCATATAATAAAAGCCCACCTCATTAGACCACTCTGATGTAAAATCACACCGAATTCGAGACATGTTCCAACAATCTGCACTTTGATTCACATCTAGTGCAATTGAGCCTACTAGACAATTGCTGATGTCTCCGAACTGCTAAACCACAGCTCCACTTGCATCGTTGTCATGGACATGCACCTTCCAATCGAATCCATTTACACTTTTCGTGTCAACAGAAAATCTTTCAACTGCATCTTTTTTCATGGGTTTATAGAAAACACACCCATCTACACTTTCCAGGTAGATTGAAAACCTTCTTTGTGTGTTTTTCCATATGGATTTTCAAATATATCTTTGTATCAATCTTTCATGTGTTTGCTTACTCGTTTATGTTTACACAAATGATTGATGAATCTGATCCTAATAGCACCAACACCTGTAAAGGATCTCCTAGAGGTTGTTCTCTTCTTTCTCAAGTTCGTAAGCTAGAAGCATTTTTCTTCATTTACAGGTAACATAATGATGAAGATAGTATTGCAATATTTTAGGGATATTAAATCTTAAGATATTATATCTTAAGATATTTTAGGAATATTATATCTTGAGATATTTTATAGATATTTTATCTTTTCATTTGTTCTGTGTTTCTCCTATTTAATGAGAAAAACTACATATTTATTGACAGTTATTAATGATATTATTTCCTAGTTCTTGAATTGAGTATTGTTTGTGATTGAGATTGAAGTTCCAATATTGTGAAGATTGAATTGTAGTTCATTTTCATTATTTGAGATCAGATTGTAGTTCAATTCTGTTATCTTCACTGGTTGTCTTACATCAATTTGGTATTAAAGTAAACAACGATCCACCTTGCGAAAATAAAAAACCACCACTGTTTTCTTACTTGCATTGTCAACACTACCACCATCATAGCAACATCATTACAATACCACCGCAACTATCGTGATTGTGTTTCCCTTTATCGCATTTCACAACTACCACTGTCGTGTTTCCCTTCACGCCGTCGGTATATATTCAACACCGCCTTCATAGCTTTCGCTGTTGTGTTCACTGGTGCTAAATTTGTAAAGCTTGCAGAAAGGATCCTAAAGTTATTAACATTAAGGGACGGTATCACATTCTTTATTTAATCTTAATTTACATTGATTTTAGTGTGGTTAAATATTTGTGCAATTCTTTATTGTTTCCACCACTCATATAATTATTTGTACATACTTTTCTACATCTTCATACTTTGCTTGTTTATACACACACTACTTAAAACATGCACATATCAATACTTGATTGCTTGTACTTTCCTTCTTTACATGTTTGCATTCTATTTAGTTTAATTATTTCATGCATAATTTGTTGATGTCTCAACATGTTTGAATCTTTTATAGCTCTTTAAGAACACACGTTCCCCTTTATCATCATTTCCTTGAGCAACGACTTGATATGATCAATGATAAAATCCTAGCAATAAGTAATGAAACTTCTCTACTCTCTCAACAGATGAAATTTTTACAATGTCAAATTATATTAAGAGATCCACATGTCAATGTTGTGGGATGTGTTCTAACAAATAATAATGATGCAAAGAATTCAAATTGCACTATACGATTTCATACATTCTTAAAGTGTGAAACTAAAGTTTACGAAATTATCGTCAATATTACTAGTTCTTTAAATATTGTATCTAAAATTGCTATTATTAGAATGAATTTGACATCTAAACCTCACCCTCATCTGTTCCACATTCCTTAAGAACTACTCTTTTGATTTCTAAGAGATGCCTTATTCATATCCAAATGGGTGACTACCTTGCACATAATACACAATCAAGCAATCAAATCCTTTAACTCCCATTATAAACAAATTTCTTGAAGAACTTATGTTAAGAAATTAGATCTAATGTCTCACATTTTCAAAAACGAACCCCCTTAAGAATGCAAGATTAAGGAATTAGACCAATTGTCTCAATTTTTTAATGCAGAATCTCTATAAGAACATAATGTATTTGTTTCTATAAAAGTTTCCTGGGTTTTCTTCAAATTTGACCATAGTTCTTGTCTTATTTCACTTCCCAAACGTGACAATCTTTCTTCTTTTATTACATCTCCTGAACTAATATTAACTATGAATTTAAATCTTAAAAATGATACTAAGGTAAACAATAAGAGAATTAGAAAACTTCAATTGTTACATACTTCAAATCATTCAATTAGTGATCTCATGAATATTGTCCACAACATTTTACCACATAGTTTTAGAGATGGAAAATGGGCCAGGTCGGCCTACGGAATACATAGCCCGCTCGGGCCTGGATCGGGCCGGGTCGGCCGGTAGGCTGGTCCAGGCCGGGCCTCCACTTGCAAGCCATGGGCCCGACATGACCCATGGCCCGTATGTGGGCCGGGCCGGTCCATTGGGCCCAAAAATGAATTTTAAAAATTAATTTTTTTATTAATAAAAAATATTTGAAATACATCATTTTTTTACATAAAAGAATATAAAAGATATTTACATCATTTTTTTTACATTTTTTATTTTAAAATTTTACATCAAGAATTATTCATTTGGGGAGTCTGTTCTGCCTGTTGAAGTTGATGTCGCATCATCGTCTTCTTCAGATTCAGACTTCAAGCTCAATCCTTGAAGACGGCCAACTGCATCGTACCAATCTTTTAAGCAGACGGAGGCTTCTACAAACTTCTCTGATAATCTACATCTTTTATCATTTAAGACTCTTTTTCTTGCAGAAAATGCAGATTCTGATGCCACAGTTGACGTCGGAATCGTTAGAAAATCTTTTGCCATTTTTGATACTATAGGAAACCTAATAGTTGTAGTAGATCACCACTTTAATATATTTAAGTTATCTATTTCTAAATCACTAAAAGCAATTGGAGATTCTAAATAATTATCTAATTCATTATTTGTACTGGATTTTATATATTTTTCCTTCTTTTTATTTAATTTACTCCATAAAGAGCTACCACTACTACTACTAATTGTTTGTGTTCCTAAAAAACTAGATGCTTGACCACTAGATGTTTCACTATGATTTCTAACATATTCTTCAAATAAATTATATAAAGTTGTCTTTATTTTATCATTAAATGAATATATAAACTCATTTTTATTCATATTACTAAAAATATTATCTATAAGTATCATACAATTAACTAATCTATGTCTAGGATCTATAATTAAAGCTAAACATGCCCACACTGGAGGCTCACTCCAATAAGTATTATATTTAGTTTCCATTGATTTAATAATATCTACAAAAGCTGGAATATTCCTATATTGTTGAAAAATATTTGTAATATTAAATAAGTTAATTAAAACTAGAGAACTTGTTGGATAATATTGACCAGATAATTGTTTAGTTGCATTATAAAATGGTTCTAAAAAAT